>PVHY01029044.1:0-14675 GCA_004024945.1 Uropsilus gracilis | reverse complement strand
GCAAACTCCAACACGGAGTTCAAATCTGCAAACTCCTTAACTGCTTTCACCACACATGCTGCCAGCCTGGACCAGCCGAGGGTTGAAGGCCCTCGGTGGCCACATGGCCAAGCTCACATGGCTCACATCTTTACAAGATGGCCGATTCCCATCTCCTCTCCATATTGGAATCCCAATCCAATTGAATCCTGAAACGAACCTGAAACAAGTGTTAATAACAAGTGCGAGAAATCATGACTTAGCCCTCGGGGTGGGAAGTATTTATATCCTATTCTACTCTGTGAAGAGTACACTATAGAGAGATTTCATCTCTAAAAATCAAATTACAGAGAATTTACACCAAGATATAGACTGCACCCTTTGGATTCTGATTGGATTCAGGAGCTTTCTCTGTGAAAACAATGCCGGTGAAAGACCTAATTCCGCAGGGAGGATTGAAGCAAGGTTTAATAACAAGTGCTAAAAATCATGACTTAAGCTGGCGTTGAGATGGACTTATCCTATTGTACACCATTAAGTGTACAACATAGAGAGATTTCATCTCTAAACATCAAAGTACAGAGAAGATACAGTAAGATATATCTTCTCCTTTGGAATCCATTTGGAATCAGGAGCATTCTCGCTGACAACTCTGTCAGTTAGTCTTAAGGGCCGATATCCGGAGGAATTTGAATGAAACAAGGGTTAATAACAAGTGCTAGAATTTATAACTTAGAAGCTGTAGGTGAGATGGAAATTTATCCTATTCTACTCCATTAAGTGAAAAACATAGGGAAATTTCAACTCTAAACATCTTAGTACAGAAATGTTAAGTAAGATATAAACAGCTCCTTTTGAGTCTGTTTGTATTCAGGAGCATTCCTGCTGAAATCCCTGGCAATTCTCCTTAAAGTCGGAAATCTGCAGGAATTTGAATGAAATTAGGGTTTATAACAGTGCTAAAAATCATGACTTAAGAGGTGTAGGTGAAATGTATATATCGTATTCTACACCATGAAGAGAACAATATAGAGATTTCATCTCTAAACATCAAAGTATAGACAAGTTACAAAAGATATAAACTGCACCCTGTGGATTATGATTGGATTCAGAAGCGTTCTCAGTGAAAGCACGGCCAGTTGGCCTGAAAGACCTAAATCCGCAGGAATTTGAATGAAACAAGGGTTAATGAGAGATTTCATCTCTAAATATCAAAGTACAGGAAAGTTAAGTAAGATATAAACAGCTCCTTTGGAGTCTGTTTAAATTCAGGAGCATTCTGGATGAAAATGCTGGTTTCACCCTAAAGGTTGCAACATGCAGGAATATGAATAAACAAGGATTATTAACAAGTGCTATAAAGATGACTCAAGACTTGGAGGTGAGATGAACTTATATACTATTCCTCTCCATGAAGTATACAACAAAGAGATATTTCATTTCTTAACGTCAAAGTAAGAGATTAACGCTAAGATATAATCTGCATGCTTTAGAGTCTGTTTGGATTCAGGCGTTTTCTGGGTGAAAACACTGCCAGTTCACCTGAAGGCCTAAATTCACAGGAATATCTATGAAACAGTTGTCAATAACAAGTGCAGAAAATCATGACATGAGAGCTGGAGGTGAGATGGACTGTTATCCTATTGTATTCCATGAAGTGTACAACATATAGAGATTTCATCCCTAAACAGCAAATACACAACATTTAAGTAAGATATAAATAGCTCCTTTGGAGTCTGTTTGGATTCAACAGTGTTTTGGCTCACAAACCTGAAAGTTGCCTTAAAGGCTGAAATTGGCAGGTTTGGAATGAAAAAAGGGTTAATAATAAGTGGTAGAAATCATGACTTCAGACCTGAGGGTGAGATGGACTTATATCCTATTGTACTCCACGAAGTGTACAACACAGAGAGATTTCATCTCTAACATCAAAGTACAGAGAAGTACAGTAAGATATAACCTGCATCCTTTGGAGTCTGATTAGATTCAGGATTGTTCTCACTGAAAATACTGCATGTTGGCCTAAAAGGCCTAATTCCAGAAGAATTTGAATGAAACAAGTGTTAATAATAAGTGCTAGAATTTATGACTTAACAGCTGGAGGTCCAATGAACTATATCCTATTCTACTGCATGATATGTACAACATAGGGAAATTTCATCCCTAAACATCTAAGTACTGAAAAGTTAAGCATGATATAAACAGCTCATTTTGAGTGTGTTTGGATTCAGGAGCATTCTCACTGAAAACGGTGGCAATTCGCCTTAAAGCCCAAAATCCACAGGAATTTGAATGAAAAAAGGGTTATTAACAAGTTCTAGAAATCATGTCTTAAAACGTGGGGGTGAGATGGATTTATATCCTATGAAGTGTACACTATAGAGAGATTTCATCTCTAAACAACAAAGTACAGCAAAGTTACAGTAAGATGTGAACTGCACCCTTGGATTCTGATTGGAATCAGGAGCATTCCTGCTGAAAACTCTGCCAATTGGCTGAAGGCCTATATCCACAGGAATCTGAATGAAACAAGGGTTAATAACAAGTGCTAGAATCATGAATTAACCTGGAGGTGAAATGGACTCATATCACATTCTAGTCTATGAAGTGTACAACATAGAGAGATTTCAATCTCTGAACATCAAAGTACAGAGGAGTTACGTAAGATATACACTGCACCCTTTGGAGCCTGATTGGATTCAGGAGTGTTCTCACTGAAAACACTGCTAGAGGCCTTAAAGGCCTAAATCCGCAGGAATTGAATGAAACAAAGGTTAATAACAAGTGCTAGAAATCATGACCTAAGAGCTGGAGGTGAGATGGACTTATATACTATTCTACTCCATGAAGTGTACAATACAGAGATATTTCATCTCTAAATGTCAAAGTACAGAGAAGTTACAGTAAGAGTTAAACTGTACCCTTTGGAGTCTATTTGGATTCAGGAGTGTTCTCCCTGAAAACGCTGCCAGTTTGCTTTTAATTCCTTAAAATGCAGGTATTTAAATGAAACAAGTGTTATTAACAAGTGCCAGAAATCATGACTTAAGAACTGGAGGTTAGATGGACTTGTATCCTATTCTACTCCATAAAGTGTACAACATAGAGAGATTTCCTCTTTAAACATCAAAGTAGAGAAAATTTAAGCAAGATATAAACAGCTCCTTTTGAGTCTGTTTGGATTCAGAAGCGTTCTTGCTGATAATGCTGTAAGTTCACCCTAAAGGCCGACACATGCATTAATTTCAATGAAACAAGGGTTAATAACAAGTGCCAGAATTTATGACTCAGAAGCTTGAGGTTATATGTACTTATAGCCTATTTTTCTCCAGGAAGTGTACAACATAGAGCAATTTCATCCCTAAACATCTAAGTTCAGAAAAGTTAAGTACGATATAAAGAGCTTTTCCATTAAGTACAATTAAGTGTTATTAAGTACAATATAAAGAGCTTTATTGTACTTTGATGTTTAGAGGTGAAATATCTTTATTTTGTACACTTCATGGAGTAGAATATGATATAAGTCCATCTCACCTCCAGCTCTTAAGTCATGATTTCTAGCATTTGTTATTAAACCTTGATTCATACAAATTTATGTATATTTAGGCCTGTCAGGCCAACTGGCAGTGTTTTCAGTGAGAACGCTCCTGAATCCAATCAGAATCCAAAGGGTGCAGTTTATATCTTACTGTAACTTCTCTGTACTTTGATGTTTAGAGATGAAATCTCTCTATTGTACACTTCATGGAGAAGAATAGGATATAAGTCCATCTCACCCCTAGGTCTGAAGTCATGATTTGTAGCACTTGGTATTAACCCTTTTTCATCCCAATACCTGAGAATTTAGGTCTTTAATGTGATTTGCCAACGTTTACAGCAAGAACCCTCCTGAATCCAAAGTACAATTAAGCTAGATATAAACAGCTCTTTTGGAGCCTGTTTGGATTCAGGAGGGTTCTCGCTAAAAATGCTGGCAATTCTCCTTAAAGGTCGAAATCTACAGGAATTGGAATGAAAGAAGGGTTAATAACAAGTGCTCAAAATCATGAATTAATCTTGGGGGTGAAATGGACTTAAATCATATTCATCTCCATGAAGTATACAATATATAGAGAGATCATCTCTAAACATCAAAGTACAGACAAATTGCAGTAAGATGTAAACTGCACCCTTTGGATTCTGATTGGATTCAGGAGCGTTCTCACTGAAAGCACTGCCAGTTGGCCTGAAAGGCCTAAATCAGCAGGAATTTGAATGAAACAAGGGTTAATAACAAGTGCTAGAAATCATGACTTAAGAGCTGGATGTGAGATTGACTTATATCCTATTCTACTCTAAGAAGTGTATAACATAGAGAGATTTATGTCTAAACATTTATCTCTTACACCCTGGGTAACTCCCTATGTCCACACATAGCAGACTTCTGAAAAGGGCGTCTTTCCTTCAACTAGATGAACTACTGCCATAGCCAGGGTGGGATAGAGGGCATTTTCCACACCAGTGAACTTGGTTTCAAATGCTGTCTTCCAGAGTGAGTTGCTCACCTCCCCAAATCCCTGGACAGAAATTTGGAGTCATCCAAATTGACTGAATCAGGGCAGCCCTTATCGAATAGTGAGTAAATGTACAGTGCTTAGAGGAAATGACAACATTTCAGAATACCAACTATGAAATGTCTCCTCAACCATACTCCACACTAATTTATGCTCATTTTGCAGGTCAGTGACTCTTCTTTGAAGGGGTGTGGCCAAGGAGAAGAATATCTCTCAGACTTTTGCTTTGAGGAGGAAGAGTTTGGCTTGCTAGAACTGGAGCAATATTTTTAAATTTCCAGGAGACCTGGCCCAGTGGCTCCTTTGGAAAGCTCTGAGTCCCCACTGCCCACTCTTATGTCCTGTAATTTCCCTATCTACCAGCCCCTGGGCACTTGGAGCTTGGAGCCACCCACATACGCCGTCCAAATCCTATGTCTATGAAGGGGGAAAGGGAGTCCTGCTGCAGGTAGGCGGTGTCATTGCAGGGAAGGAAGGTTTATACTTTGATGGTTCTGGAGATAAGGCTTGCCTAAGACTAATAAAGGTGGCATCAGTGGCCACCTTGTTGATGTCAAAAAAAGGGTGTGACTTGAGGTGGGGGAGGGGCGCTCGTTGCTAAGTGCATGTATCTCTGTGCTGCCGTAGCAGTTTGACTACTGCTCAGAGAGCGTTGCCTACTGTGCTGGGTCACTTTGACCTGCAATTTCCTTGTGTCATGTCCCGGCTATGCCTCTGGGCCCTGTGGCTTCTTGTAATTTGGCAGACCTTATGGCTGCTGTTTCAAGCAGCTACAAACTTAGCCTGGCCAATCCTGATCTGGACCTGATTGAATCCAACCCCCCCAGGACTTACCTGGTCCTGGTCATCATCTGACTTTACCCAAAAGACTCACCCACTCCCAGAAGAACAAGGGGACTTTAATTACCTGGAATCCTCTACTCTGCCTCAGCAGTTGACTGGGAGGCTAAGTCCCTCCCTGGCCACAGGTGTTGGAGAGCTGTCACCAGAGCCAGCTACTTCATCAATTTGCTACTTCACTCCACATGACAAGCCAACCCAATATCAAAGACCCCCAGGAGTGATTACAATCAGAAGTTGGCTTAAGAATCAGCCCCTAACTCTGCCTCCTGGACTCAAAGGCAGGATACCCACTCTAGGTCTAGATTGGCCTGAAGACCAACAATCATGAAATACCTGTTCTACCAGTAGCTTGTCAGAGGTCAAAACCAACAAGGCTGATATTCTCATCTGCAATGTAGCTGAACATCCAAGATTTGCCAAAGTTGTTGGAACTCCAGCCCAGTTTCCAAAAACACCGCATCAGCTGTCTCAGCAGTTGTAGGGTTATTATATAGATTCTTGTATGGATGCCATTTATCCTGAGTACAGTCAATCTGTAGTTTGACTGGGAGTCTCAGAACAAGGTCCAGAGCCTCAGGAGGCTGAACTTTTATCCCAGCAAGAGGCCCCCATTCAACTTCCACAGATTCCTGAATATACTCTTTTTCACCCCAGCTCAGCAACCAGAATTTCCTGAAGAAATAGAGTCAATTCAGCTGGAGTCCTCATCTCAGTATCCAGAGGTGTTTAGGCCTTTTGGAAGTTCTGCAATATACACACAGTTGTACCTACAGAGTCTCCTGAGGAATCAAAATCATCTTCATTTCAACAGGAAGAACCAGATGAAGCTTTAGATACTCTCACAGACACTGAACCATCTTCACTCCTGTGGGAGGCCCTCTCTCAGTCTGCCAAAGAAGTGGATTCTTCTCCCAACACTCAAAAAGCTCCAAGGCAACCTTTAGAGCCAACTACAGGGATAGCCCAACCACTCGTGCATCATGCAAAAAGTGATTCATGTCTAAGTCAGAATGAAGCTCAACACTCAAATTTGGCCAGTGTCACCATCCAACTTGTTTCTCTCTCACTATAAGCCCAGAGGTCACTAAAGGGAGCAAAACATCTCCAGCCCAGTTGCAGACCCTAAGCGATCCTTCATTGCTTCCTGAGGAGATTGACTATTCTGACCAACAGGAAGCCAGAGCTCAGTCTCCAGAGCTACCTGAGGAGGCTGAACCTTTTCCAGTTCACAAAGCTCTCACTCTGTCTCCAGAGCACCCTGAAGAGGAAGAACTTGAGTACTCCAGTTCAGTACGAGGCTGCAGCTCAGCCTACAGGGTTGTCTGTAGAGGTTGGAGCACCCCTATCAGTTCCTGAGAAGAAAAAAATTCCATCTCCAACGCAGAAGCCTGGCCCTGCCACTTGTCAATATCACTGCCAAACCCATGGTTCTGACTGTTTCCGTTACACCAGAGGTGGCTAATGGGATTGCACCAATCCAACCAGAGGCACAGACTCAGCTTTCAGAAAACCCTGAGGAGGTTGAACCTTCCCTTGTCCAAGAGGAAGCCCCAGGTTGGCCTGCAGAGGCCTCTCACACAGTGGAACCATATTCACTCCCTCTTGAGGCTCCATCTGAGCCAACATTGTCCTATCTCATTGCCAAACCTATGTCTTTAGTACTTACTGCAACTCCAGAGTTCCCATCCTGATATGATGGGAGCATTTTTACTACCTCAGAAGGCCTCAGCTCAGCTTCTGGAGTCTCCTTGCAGGTTAAGCCTTTAAATGATCAGGAGCAGTCAGATCAAAATTCTGTGACTTCTGGGGAGACTGAACCTTCTCCAACCCAGCAGGAACAGCCAATTCAACCTCCTGAGCATCCTGAAGTAGTTTCATCAGGTCACCATACCCAACATTCAAACTTGTCCAGTGTCATTGTTAAATTTCCAACCGTGCATGTTACTATGACGGTGAACGCACTACAATGGTGGGGCCTACAACTCAGCACAAGGTAATTGCTCTACCCTCTGTGCCTCTTAATGAAATAGGGTGACCAGAAGAGACTTTTTGCCCTGACTTAAACACCTACAGGCCTGCTTCTCTCTCTCTCTCTCTCTCTCTCTCTCTCTCTCTCAGAAGCAGGTTCCAAAATAGGCCATTCACCTTTAACCTTTAACTTAACCTTGAACACCTCTGCTTACTTCCATCTACAAAGCAGGATACAAGTAGGCCATTAGCATTTTCACTGTACCTACCTACTATTGATATGCAAACATCAGCTACTAGCTTCTCTCTGCTTTCTTTCCCTCTTTCAGACCTAAAAAGGAAAGCTTAGAAACACAGTTTAAACCCTACACACTTGTAGGTTTTTTCCACCACCCCCAGCCTTCTCAGCCAAAATACCAAACTAACGCAAGATTATCAGTGCAGACTATTTTATTTCTAACAAAGTGATTTCTAATTGTCCTAATAACTACAAAAGAAACAGGTAAGACTCAGAATACTTTAACATTGTCCAAAACCTTTCTCAGCATTGTCCAAAGTCTTTTCCCTAGATTGCCCAAAAATCCTCAGTCTCTCAGTCCTGACCATCTCACCAATGTCCAGTCAGAGTTCATCTCCAGACGCTTGAAGACATGTTCCTTTGGCTGCTCCCTTGGCTTGCTCCTCCTTGTCTTCCACGCTGTGTTCTCTTTGTCACCTTCAGGTAGCAGGAACTTCATGGTACTGGACCCAGCCAAGTTCACTTTCTTTTCAGGCCTAACTTTTGCATGGCCTCTCGCAGACACAAACTAAACTCAGCAAAACGAACTCCAACTGGGAGTTCAAATCTGCAAACTTTTTTTTAATTTAAATTTTTATTTTTCTTAATATAAACAATTACATTTTGTTCTTTGGGTTACAACCTCTCTGTTATAAATTTTTCCCCTTCCCTCCTCCCTCTGGTGCTCCTCCCATTCTCTCACACCCCACTCTTTGTTGTTTATTAGCTGTGCTGAGTCCATTAGTCTCTTTCCTATGTTAGTTTTCTCTGGGTGAGGGACTGCGTTGTTGGGTCCAGGCGAACCTTGCTGTTAGATTTTCAGTCTTAAGTTTGCGTTGGGTGGCCAGGTTATATTCAATTGTGATCTGTCCATGTTTTCTTGCTGCAGGCCGTTTTCTTCAATCCCATCTCCATTGCTTTCAAATCTGCAAACTTCTTAACTGCATCTAGCACACATGCTGCCAGCCTGGGCCAGCCAAGGGTTGCAGGCCTTCAGTGGCCACATGGCCAAGCTCACATGGCTCACATCTTTACAAGATGGCCGATTCCCTTCTCTCCTCCATTGAACTTCTCTGTCGATCTGATCTCCATATTGGAATCCTTCTCTTTGTTTGCACACCCTTTATATATCCTGATTTCCCGCCTTCCAGGAAATCTGTTTCACCTTGACCAGTTCGCTTCTTTCTCCCCCTGCATCTCCCTTAAGGGAAATTCCAACTAAGGTCATTCTCACATTTTAGCATCTGTCCTTGAAATCTGCAATCTTACACAGGAGACAATGGGGGGGTAGCATACTCTATCATTAATGATGTGGAAACTGCACCTGTAGGAGGCTGCAGCTCAGTTTCCTCAGAGCACTGAGGAGGTTGAACCTTCCAACATCCAAGAAGTGACTCCAGCTTACACTTCAGAGCTCTCTAATGAAGTTGTAGTACCTGCTACAGAGATATGGAGGCAACTTCCACAGATCAGGTTCAGCTTCCAACACTGTCCTATCTCACTGCCAAACCTATGTCTTTAGTACTTATGGCAACTCCAGAGTTCACTCATAAGATTGAAATTTCTGAACCCTAACAAGAGCTGCCAGATAAGCTTGAAGTGTCTTCTGAGCAGTTGGGACATTCGTCAGTCCAGAAAGATCCATATCAGCAGGAAAATTTAGTCCTGCCTCAAGTGGATGTAGAACTTATTCTAGTTCTGCAGGGGGATTCAACCCAAGTCTAGAGCCCAGTGAGGAGGCCAGAGCGCCAGTGTACCCAGAATCCCCTATGAATATTGTAACTAAAACTGAAACAGGTGAAGCTCAACGTCACATGTTGCCTCATATCACAGTCAAACCTGTGGTTCTGAGGGATATCATAACTCCAGGGCACACCAAGAAAGTTAACTGACTCCAGTGCAGCAGAACGATCCTGTTGGAACACCAGCTCCCCCTGGGATGTTCCAAACTCTTTATTGATCTGCAGAATCCCCTGAAAAACTTGGGATTTATGCAGGCCAACAAGAGGCAATAGCCCAGACTCTGGATCCCCCTTAGAATGCAGGAACTTCTTCTGTCCAACAGAAGTCCCCAGATGAACTATCAGTCTCCTGAGGAGACTGAACCACCTGAAGCTGAGCTGAATGTATCAGCTTATCCTTCAAAGTTCAGTGAAGTGGTCCAACTTCCAACCCAGCAAAAGGCTCCATGTCATCCTCCATTTTCTCAGGAGGACCCAACTCTATCTTCTGAGTCCCTGAATAAATCTTTATTCCATCGAGAAACCCCATATCAGTTTCCAGGGCTGCCCAAGAAAGTAGAGTCTTCTCTTCCTCAGCTTCACAGACTAGCTCAATGGTCAGTGCTCCCTGCAAAGGTAACACCATCTTTAGTCCAAGAGGAAGCTCAAGCTCAACCACCTGAGGCAGAATACCCTCCAGTGCTCCAGGAATGCCTAGTGCAGCCTCTAGAGAGCCCTGAGAAGTGGAATCCTCTCCAGGTCTGCAAGAGTTCCCTATAGAGTCTTCAGAGCCCAATATAAAGACAATCTCCAGTTGAACAGGAATTTCCAACTCCTCTGGAGCCTGTTAATGAGGTAGAAACTCCTCTAGCCCTGCAGGCTCCAGTTCAACTTTCAGAGCCACAACCTCCGTCCATGGCAAAGTGGCAGTTCCACCTTCAGGCCAGTATCAAACTCAGCATTTCAGACTTACCCTGTGTCACTGTTAAGTCTTTTACACTGGAGCTTATATAAGTCTCAAACCCACTATGGAGACAGAAGAGTCTACAAACCTCCAACAGAATACACCTCTAAAGTACCGTAAAGGAATCCCTCCATCTCTAGAGCTGCTCAAGGCTTGGCATCCAGCCTTGAGTGAAGTCACAGTGATCCTTCAGATCTGGGACTTAACAGGACTTCAGAACCCAGTGAGGGTGAAATTTCTCCAGCCATACCACAAGAACAGTTAACCACAACTCAGCTTCCAGGGCCACAATCTCCAGTCTGTAGTGAGGCAGTTCTACTCCAGGTCAGGATCAAGCTCAGGATTCAATGTTGCTCACTGTCACATTTTATTTCAACATAGGACTCACCACATTCATATGACTGAATATCCCTCAGCCCTATGGCAGACACTTCCATAGCTAGAGCAAGTTCAGGCCCAGTATCCAGTCTCAAGTAAAGCCACAGTTCAACCTTTGGACCTGAAACTTACCTTAACTTCAGGATGTACTGTGGAGGCAAAACCTTTTACAGTCCTGCAACAGATGAAGTTTCTCCAAAGCAACATGAAACAACACTTCCAAACCCAAAGCAGGTTCAGAGTCAGACAGCACTGTTTAGCCTGTATACCTGGAAACTCCTCAAAATACTAAATCTCATGGCAGTGGTTGAACCTTTTCCAACTAAACAAGAATACCAGCTCACCCTCCAGAGTCATCTGAAGACATTTTGGCTAAGCATCCAACTGTTCAGGAGGTGACAGTTCCAACTTCAGGTCAAGATCAAGGTCAGCATTCTACTTCATACTATGTCATGGATCATCCTTCAGTCCAGGGAACCACCACTCCAGAGTTCTGCAAGCGGAACATTTTGCAAGCCTGCAAAAACTATTGCTCCTCCAAAGCAAGCTGAGGTCACACTTCCACACCCAGAGCAGGTTCAGGCTCAGCGTTTAAATCTGGATGAAGACGACATCATTTCAATTCGGGCTTACTGTAGCTCCCGAGTATACCATGAAAGCAGAACGTTCTACAGTACTGGAGAAGCTCCTCAGAGTCAACTGCCATCCTTTCATTTTCCACCAGACCAAACACAGAGGAATCTTTAGAACTTACTGGCTTTAGAGGTGGTTATTCATATGCTACTTAGACCATAAAAAGTCCTTGTCCTCCATAGAAATGACACTTACCAATTATAACACTCGTCTACCTGATAATACAATGTAAGGGCAGCACTCCCAACAGACCATGAGAGATGAATGAATTGAGGATTGGGTCTTGTCCTTCTTCCCTCCACCATATCTGTGCTCATAATAAATAAATACTAGAATAAACAGATAAGTGTTAGGGAAACATAGTACAGAGGTGAAGTCTCTTGTGGGACAAAACTGTGGAACCCAAGATACAGAAATACAGATGCATCAACTTGTCAGAGGAAGAGGAACAACTCTCCCTTGAGAGGAACCACAGATAAGCCTGGAAGGATATAAGCTGCTAAGTCTATGTGTCCAAATCCTTCAGTCCCAATTCAAATATCACCTCTTGTATACATTGTCTTTCCTGAGCCTACCATAGAAGAAACCAGTTAGGCTCAATCTCTGGAGATCTTACCCTGATGTTTATTGGTACACTTATATCCCTTCAAAGACCATGATATCTTCGAGGGCAGGAAGAACTCAGGTCCCTGCCACCACCTCCACTTCTCCCCTCCAGCACAGGACACACAGAAACCTCTCATCCAAGTAGGTCTCCTAGAAGGACAAAGAAGAGGTGGGGGGAAGAAGCAGGAATCTGACAAATCTGGCATAAGAAAAGTTTGCGCTGGCACTGGAGTACTTATAACTCTTTCAGAACACCCTGAGGTGACACTTCCCTATCAGGTTCAGACTCAACATGCAAACCACACCCAGTATCCAAATATCTCAAGTCCACATGTGAGCTTGGAATTTACCAAAACTCTGCAACCAGAATCATCTGAGACTGTTCTTGACTCCACAGCACTCAGGTAGCTCACTGAAAACGCTGGCAGTTCACCTGAAATGCCAAAATCCGTAGGAATTTGAATGAAACAAGGGTTAATAAGAAGTGCTAGTAATCTCGACTTAAGAGCTGGAGGTGAGATGGACTTATATCCTATTCTACTCTATGAAATGTACAACCTAGAGATTTCATCTCTAAACATCAAAGTACAGAGAAGTTACTGTAAGAGATACACTGCTCCTTTGGAGTCTGTTTGGATTCAGGACCATTCTCACAGAAAATGATGGCAGTTCGCCTGAAAGGCCAAACTAATCATCAGGATTTTTCATGAAAGCAAAGTTTACATGAAGTGTTAGATATCATGAAACTAAAGAGGTAGAGGTGAATTGGACAGGTATACAGTTCACCTCCATTAAATGTACAACATACAGAGATTTCTTCTCAATACAGCAAAGTACAGATTAGTTTCCGTAAGATATAATGTGCTCCTTTGCAGTATTTTTTGTTACAAGTGCGTTTTCACTGAAAACGCAGGCAAGTCCCTGTAAAGGCTGAAATCCTCAATGTCTCGAGTGAAAACAAGGGTTTCCAAGAATTCCTAGATATCATGAAATTAAAGAGCTGGGGGTGAGATGGACAGGTAACCTGTTCTACTCCATTAAGTATACAACACACAGGGAATTCTTCCCTGTACAGCAAAGTACAGAGAAGTTACTGTAAGATACAGGAGATCCTTTGCAGTTCTTTTGGTTTCAAGAGCGTTTTCACTGAAAAGCAGGCAAGTCCTCTGAAAGGCCGAAATCCTCAGTGCTTCCAGTGAAAACTAGTGTTTCCTAGAAGAGCTGGAAATCATGAAATAAAGCAATGGAGGTGATAAGGACAGGTATCCTGTTCTACTCCATTAAGTGTACAACATACAGAGATTTCTTCTCTTTACCACAACACAGAGAAATTACAGTAAGATATAAAGAGCTCCTTTGAGATCTGTTTGGTTTTCAGAGTGTTTTCGCTGAAATCGCAGGCAAGTCCCATGAAAGTCCATAATCCTCTGTGCTTCGAGTCTCTATTCAAGCAGTTGTTTCTTGATTTCTAACACCTCTTGGAAAAGTTTGTTTTCATGGAAAATCCTGAAGATTTCAGCCTTTCAGTACATTTAGGCACATATTCAGCAAAAATGCCCATGACCTTACAGACTTCAAAGGAGCTCTTTATATCTTACTGTGTCTTATCATCACTTGTCTGTGCATAGAAGCATTCTTTATCTTGTACACTTATGCAGTAGAAGAAGATACACAACCATCTCTGTTGCAGCAGTTTAGTTTCAGGGTTTCTACATTATTGGTAAAGCTTCTTATCATGCAAAATCCTGAGGATTTTGTGCTTTCCATACATTTAGGTGCATATTCAGCAAATCTGTCCTGAAAACAAAGAGACTCTACAGGAGTTCTTTATATCTTGCTGTATATATCTGCACTTGTCTGTGAATAGGAGATATCTCTGGATCTTGTACACTTAATGAAGTAGAAGATGAAATGAACCGTCTCTATTCAGGCAGTTTAGTTTCACGATTTCCACCATTCTTGGACAAGTTTGTTGTCATGGAATATCCTGCGTATTTCAGGACTTCAGCACACCTAGCAGTATATTAAGTGTAAACGGACTACAAAAACTAAAAGACTCCAAAGGAGTTCTGCATAGTCTACCTTTTCTTCTCATGACCTGCCTATGCATAGAAGCAATCTCTAGATTGTACATTTATGCAGTAGAAGATGATACCTTACCATCTGTGTTCCAGTAGTTTAGATTCAGGATTTCCAACATTATTGGAAAAGCTTGTTTTCCAGAAAATTCCTGAGGATTTTGGACTTTGATTACCCTTCGCAGCCTTTTGAAAGAAAACGCTCTTGAAAGCTAAAAACTGCAAAGGAGCTCTTTTTATCTTACTTTTTCTTCTCATCAGTTGGCTGTGCATAGGAGCATTCTGTGTCTTGTACATTAAGCTTGTATACTTATGCAGTAGAAGATGATACCTTACCGTCTGAGTTCAAGTAGTTTAGATTCACATTTTCCCACATTTTTGGAAAAAATTGTTTTCCTGAAAATTCCTGAGGATTTTGGACTTTCATTACCCTTGCTGCCTTTTCCGTGAAAACGCGCTTGAAGGCTAACAGACTGCAAAGGAGCTCTTTTTATCTTACTTTTTCTTCTCATCACTTGGCTGTGCATAGGAGCATTCTGTGTCTTGTACATGAAGCTTGTATACTTATGCAGTAGCTGGTAATACCTTACCATTTGTTGTCCAGCCCCTGGGAGGGACCCCCTCGCCACACGCCACCTCCGCCGCCCCTGGGAGCCACCCCCCTCGCCGCCCGCC
>PVHY01029043.1:0-14666 GCA_004024945.1 Uropsilus gracilis | reverse complement strand
AAAAAAAAAAAAAGACTAAAGGACTAAACAAGGACAAACAGCAAAAAGAAAGGAGGCAAAGAAACCAGGGGAGATGTGGTGTGGGGGGTATTCCCATGGGGATTAGAAGTTATACAATCATATATTGTAAAATATGCAAAAATAAAAATTAAAAAAACAAAAAAACATTTGCCTAGCATTCTCCTCCAAGACAGTGAAGCAACCTACCCCCTGACATCCAGGTTTCCAGCACCCAGGCCAAAATCTACATCTAACTATGCTATGAGCATGTATTAAGCACTTGTTGTATACACTCATTATCAGAAAACAGGGTAGCCAAATAATTAAGTGCCTGACTTTGGGACAGATGATTCTGAACCCAAATCCTGCCTATCATCATTCTTTGATAGTCTAAAGTTCACCCTCATGGGTATGGGCATTTTCCATCTTCCTTGGGCACATGGCTTCCTGGAAGGACTGCATTTCACCTTGCAGCTAGGGGGGCAGGCTGTCCCCTATCATCTCATTGGTCATAATTTAATGAGAAGTGAAGACCTGTGAAGTCTTAAGAGATGCTGCACATGATCCTTTGGTCCCCCCTTCCTTCCTTCCTCCTTCTTTCATGAGCTGGACACTGTGCCACCATATTGGATCATGAGGCCACACCCCACAGTGCCATGTCTCCAGCCCTGGGCAACTATCTTCCATCCATCATTTGAGAAAAATAAGCATTCAAGCTTTTCATTTGGTCACCGTCAACTCTTCCTCAAGTCAACCTTAGAGGAACCTGTCTCACAAGCTGTCCATTTCATATCAGAGGGCCTCAACAAATCATCAGAGGAGGAGGAAGCAGCTCAGTATGGAAGGTGGCACTTGAGGTCGCCTGTGGGATATGGGGAGAACAGCAGCTGGGGAGGAGCACAGAGACAGGCTTGCCTGATGCCCTGCAGGTCACATAAGGATTTGGGTCTTTGTCCAAAAAGCAATGGGAACCAATCTAGTGTTGAAGTCCTGCAGTGGCAGACTAGCTGTGCATTTCACACAGCATTTCACACAGATCCTCCCATCTGCTCCACAGAGAATCAGCCCAGGGGAGTCCAGGAAGCTGCTGACACCTTGACCCTTCTCCCCTCATCATCTGCCCAACACCATGGCTAATGAAAGCCTCTTGACCATTTATTGAGGATTTAAATATTGCAAACACTGGCTCTAGCCTGCAGATGTACCTGTGGGGGCAACAGGCCGGGCAGCAGGGTGTGGGTTGCATCACAATGAGGAGCTTGCACCCACACAGGCAGCAGTACCCTCAAGTCCCTGCTCCCATTCATCAATCGTTGCAGGAGAAAGGCAATCCCAGCATCCCCAGGACTTCTCATTTTTCAGGAGAAGCTAAAAAGATGGATTTTTGTGTGGGAATCTAATTTTCCCAGGAGCTGGCAGGCCTTTCCTGGGAGCTGGAGACAAACTTGTCCTCAGGCAGAAGCTGTCCTGCCGGCTGCGTCTCTGGCCTTCGCACGGCCTTATTTTCCTTCTTTTGCTTCTGCTCTCCAGGCCCACGGCCAGCGTTTAAAATGGAAATGCTACAGTGTGGCCCAGGAGGAGGCTGAACGCAGATAACACTTTCTTTGAGATTAGCAGCTCCAGCTCGTGGGATGATCAGTGGCTCTTTGAATTTCTCTCTTTTTTTTCCTCTTTTGTTGGATGGACAAGAGAATCTCAGAAAACAAACAGAAGAAGAAAACTGGGATTTCCTGTGAAGCGCTGGAGATTCACGGAAATGCTGGGGATGGGGAACGTGCCACCCCCACCCCACCGCCCCCCCACACAATTGGGGTCCTGCTCATGCTCCTTCCTGCCTCACACATGCACTGTCCTCCCAGATTTCATCTTCCTTGTGATACAGGGTAGTGATGCAGCTGAAAGTTGTATAGGTGCCAAACTGCCCTGGTGGGCGCTCTACTGCCAGTCACCATGGCTCCTTGCCGCCTCCAGCTTACTCTTCTAGGGGGCTTACTCTGGCCAGGCCATGTGGGCCTATTCTCTCTGTCCTCCATTCGTGTCTCCTTTTTTTTCTTTTTTTTTCCCCTCACTCCTCCCTTTTATCTGCCTTTTGGTGCTTCTCACTTCTTCTTATGCATCTATCTCTCAGACCCCATGCACCAGTGTATTTTGGTGCCAATATAATTTTAACTGTGTCACAACCTTGTATCAAAAGGAAGGAGCAAGGAGAGAAAGAGAAAGGAGAGATGAGAATGGTGGACTGAGAGAACAGGTCCATATGGCCTGACCAAGGGAAGCCCTCTGGAAGAGTAAACTGGAGGTGGCGAGGAGCCACACGGTGGGAGAGTGGCCAGCAGAGAAGTAACTGGTGTGAAGTCGGATGCTGGAATGGTAGACCAGGGATGACCAGGGGCTGCTGAGAGCAGACCTGGTGAATGTGGGCAGGTGCTGCTGAAGGCAGGCCTGGTAAAGGAAGGCTTGGAGCCATAGCAAGGCAGCTTGCTTGAAAAGTTGATTTTGTGATCAGCAAATCGTTGAAGCAGTTTGAAGCACCTCGGAGAAGCAGAGCAGCATGGCACACTGGAGAAGAAGTGAAGAGAAGATGCTGGAGAAAGATTGGGATTTGCAGAGTGCCTTCCTCAGTTTTGGAGGGACAAAGGGCAACATCTTAGACATGTGTCTTTGGGACTTTTGGGACTGGGAATGGTGACTGGGGTAAGATAACTGGCTACTTGTGGCATTAAGGACTTTTCATTTTCCTGGTTAATTTCCCTTGTTAATAAAACCCCGCTGTTTAAGTTGCTTTGTGACTTTGGCAACTGCTGTGTGCGGGTGATGTGAATCTGGGCGGCAGAAGCCGCATTTGAAAAGGTGCTGCTCTTTTCCTGCGGCTTGGGATTGGCGGTTTCTGCCCTTTTTGACCTGATTTCACTTGGACTTGGCAGCGTTGGTTGTTAGCAGCTCAACTTCTCCCCTCACAGGGCCCTGACTGGAGACAGGAGGTGGTTTGTTCCACCTTGTAGGTATCTTATAACCCTGACCATGTCTGTGGGGCCTGTTCCCACCATGATCTGCTGACCCTCTTCTTCCTGACTTAATAGGATAAAACTAAGGAACATGGACTCTATGTTGAGGTCAATCCAGTTGAGTGGACAGATGAAGCAACAGGGGTGCACACATCCCGTGGGGAAAGGCCAGCCACAGGCCAAGTCTGGCCCACATGTGACTTGGTTGGCGAGATGTATAAGCAGATGGCCACGCCCACAGGCCCTGTGTCATCTGAGACTGCCATCCTGCTCCCATGGCAGAGACACAATGGCCTGTGAAGTCTAAAATGGCCCTCTGTACAGACTGAAGGACAGACAGGTATGGAGGTCCTACTGTGTGCCAGATGTTAGGGGAGTACTCGCTTCAGATCACTTCTTCTACAAAGGGAAGATTCCTGAAGCAGCTTTCGAGAAAAAGGCTCCATGTGACTGATGAATTATAAGGGAACCTTCCACCTGTGTGGGGACCATACCAAACGGAGGCCCCCCTAGCACGGCAGGTGTCAATGCGCTTCAGGACATGTCACCCAGAAAGGGGGGAGCATCACTGTGGTCACAGGAAGAATAGGTACCATTTTCCCAACCCCCGCGTCCAGGCATGAACTCAGGAGCCTTGGACTACAACTCCCAGCATGCCTTGACCGGACCCCCTGAACAGAGCTGCTAGGGAGACAGAGGAGTGATGGGAGCTCTGTAATTGGTATGAATGGAGGGGGGCGGTGCACGGAGGGGTGGATGGAGGAGGGCAGTGCATGGAGGGGTGAATGGAGGAGGGCCACATATGGAGGGGAAGGTGGAGGAGGTTGGCCCCTGAAGGGGTGGATGGAGGAGGGTGGCATATGGAGGGGTGGGAGGAGGAGGGCAGCACATGGAAGAAATGGGTGGAAGAGGGTGGCACATGGAGGGGTAGATAGAGGAGGTGGTGTATAGAGGGGTGGATGGAGGAGGGCAGTGCATGAAGGGATGCTCCCAGCACTTCAGCACTTTGGCAGGCAGCTCCTGAGGGATGATGGATTTGTCACCCTGACCTGGTGGTGGGTTCTGCAGCTCGGCCGGTGTGGGGGGAATTTCAGGTCCCCCTCCAAGCCCAATGGGTCTTGCCCAACATTCAGCTCGTTTTCCTCTTCCCTGAGGGTTCTTGGCCTCCTGAGAAGCTTTCGGGCCTGGCTGCTCTGCTTTGGAGTAAACTGGCTGCGCATTTGCCAGGAGGAGTGGGTGATTCTCAGAGCCCGGTTGGCAACCCCCCCACCTTCTGCTACCTATTCCCTTTGAACTCTTGCTACGGGAAGATCTCTGGGCCACTGGCTCAATCACTGCAGCTTTGATGCATGTAGCTGACCGAACCCTTTCAGAATGGGCAGAATGAGTTTTTCTTTAACAGTTTGCCATTGAACTTCTCACTGATTCGCAGCGATCTTCGAGGGCCCTATAGCTCAGTCACTGCTGTGATGCACAGGGCTGCCTGGACCCTTCTAGAACAGGCAAAATCAATTTTTCCCTTTAACAGTTTGGGCTCCCTGGCATCCTCACAGCTTCAGCTGGAATGAAGTGCAGATGGAACTTCCTCCCACGGGGCATTCTGGAAATTAATTTCAGGGGCCCGTCAGTCCTTGGAGGGTGAGGGCCAGCGTGCAGCCACTACACCTCCCTCAGGACAGGTCTGCCGGAGAGAGACCAGCCAGCCCTGCATGCAGCCCCTGTGTTGGGTGAGATTCCTGTGGGACACCCCCGTGTCACCCTGCACTTGTGGCACCCATGTACAGTGAGCTGTAAGTGGCCCTAGTTCTCTATAAAATGGAAGCATCATGGAAGGCCAGCTGAGCATTATCTATAAGGTGAATGTGGATGACCACTCCCTGACGCTTTCATTCGGCCCTTCCAGATCATCCACTCGAATACATAGTATGATGCCAACCACTTTCTTTCCCTTCCTTCTGTGATGGGAGGCGCTATTTTCCAGTAGGTGCACATCGAAATCACCTTGTTTGTGAAGAACATGGCAAGGGGATGCTAGAGGGGTGTTTTGTAGCTGCTAAGAGCACATGGACTCTGACAGTGGAAAACATGCCCCACCTGATGCTTGGACAATCAGGACATCCTATCACATGCCACCATATCATGCCCCATCATGCCCTGCCATGCTAGAACATAGCAGTCTTGTCATGTGATGTCACATGTGTCACCAGCCCCCTCCCCACACCCCCTCATGCTCATCAGTGACTAGTGACCCCTGAGTGAGCAGCTGTGGAGGTGGCAGCAGGCAGCAGCCCTACCTGTGTGCTTCATCCATGTAACACAGCCCACGGGCCTCTCACGTCAGTGTGTGTGTGTGTGTGTGTGTGTGTGTGTGTGGACATGACGTGACAGCAGGTAACAAGGAGGAGGGAGGGTCCCCTTGCTGTGCCCACAAGAGGGAAACCAGCAGGGGTCAGCACTGAGTGCTGGGAGCAGGTACCTGAACGTAGGCTTTACATTCAGTCCTTCAGTTGCACATGTGGACAGACACCAGCAGCAGGAAGCAGAGACATGGACAGGACAGAACAGACCTAGAAGGGTCGCAGGGGACTGCAGGGCAGATTCTGGGAAGGACAGTCCCACAACGATGCTGATTGACCTCTACATGGCCAGCCCTGTCCCCAACACAGGGTGGGGGCCAGGGACCACAAGAGACGAGTGTTCCCCTCTGCAGTTGTCCCCCATGGGTGGACAGATGGGAAATCAGCTAGGTCAGTTCAATTGCAGCAATTCCTGTAACAAGTGGGGCAGGAGAGGGGTTCAGCTGGTGGGTGGGAGAGCTTTGGTGCAAGGGCTGCGGGGGTGGGTCTTTCAGGGAGTAACATTTGGGCTGAGGAGTGAATAAGTGATGAAATGGTAAGTGTAAAGATCCTGGGGCAGGAAAAGGCTGTATGGGGAGGTGTGGGGCGCCATAAATGGGTAAGAGATATGTTGTAGATAAGGGAACACCTGTATCTATTCTCGCCCATCTCCGGTACACTAGAGATGGTTCCTGGCAAGATTTCTTATCTGTAATGGAGGCCCCCTAACCTCCCCTAATTGCCCTCCGGAGAGATACTTCCCTGAAAATTAAAGGTGTTTGCCCCCACAGGTGTTTTTCTGCTAGGTAATGAATCCTCCATCCTCCTACCCCACGTGCTCCATACCGCGGAATCCTGGTTTTACCTTCCCTACTGCCACATTGCAACCGTTCCCTCACCAGGGTGTTTGAGGAGCTGGAACCTCTAATAAAAGACTCAGCACATGTTCACTGAGTCCGGGTCTGCGTCTCTGCCTTGGACCATCGCAGTCTCCTCTGCCTGTTCTCCTTTTCCCCACCCTAGGCTTCCAACAGGGAGCTGCGGTTGTTTGTGTCAGAGATATGAGGATAACACAGGGGCCTGCAGCCATGGAGGAACAGGGGAGGATCTGGATTGATCCTCAGAGCAACAGGAAGACAGAAAAAGCTGCAAAGAATGGAAGAACTCGGGGTGCTGGGAGCCCAGCCCCAGCTGCCTCTCACAGGTGCAGGACATGTCCGCAGGAAAGGAGAACTCGGCCCAGGTGATTTATATTTTATACTACAGAACCCAGGATGGCAGGGCATTCCAGCAGCACGGGGGATGTGGACTCTCAGAAGATGGCGGCAGGATGGATGGGTCCAGGCGAGACTGGAGGCAGGAAGGCTGAGGGAGAGGCTTCTATTAGATCAGCTCTGACTTGCTGGAGACTGGGCGAGGGGCCTGCAGGCGGGAAGGGGGGGAACTGCTGGCAGCGGAGACTCAGGAATGGGTGAACGGAGCCAGAGGCAGAGAAGGCTCAGCTGGAGGAGGTAAGGGAAAGACCCCTTGCCACTGTGTGAGCGTGAAAGGCACACGCACCGCAGTATCTGTGTATCAGTGGAGTGTTCCTTTTGGATGTGGAGACCATGTCACAAGGCGTACGTCCTCCTTACTTATCCATGACTTCTGTTTGTCAGTGGTGCTTCAAATGGGCTCTGTGGGGAAGCTGTGGCTGCTGCTGTGGCCTGCAGTGTGGCCGCCTGAACACATGCGTTGAGACACAAATCCCCAGGGCCTGGTGGCATGGGCCTGGGAGAGGTGACAGAGGTTAAGCGAGGCCATGTGATGGGCCCTGAACCAGAGGTTGGCGTCCTCATAAGAAGAGCAGGACCACAGAGCCCTCCCTCTGCCCTGGAGGCAACTGGGCGCAAGGCTGGAAGAGGCCTCCCTGGAACCAGCCACACCAGCCTGATGTGGCACCATGGTCTCCAGCTCGTGAAATGAATCTTTGCTGTTTTTCAGTCAGTGGTTTTTGCTGTGGCTGCCTGAGGTCCCACATGGCTCCGAGCTGGCAAAACATGCCTCCAAGACAGAGGCCTCAGCCAGGCGGGGCTCTCGATGAAAGGGTCAGCACCAGTGACGCCCTTGGAGAAATGCAGTGCTTTCAACATCCTTAAAGCAGTGGGTGGGAGGGAGCCCCTACCTCCCTGCATTTTTTTTCATTTGATACTCAGTTGAATGGGGAGATGGAATGTTTCTCTTTGGAGTGTGTGCCTTGCATGGCACGTTCACAGACAACAGTTGCACCCATTTTACAGATGAGGACACTGAGGCAATGCAGAGTGACTAGAAGCTGTCTGCCTGAAAGCAGCTATCCAGTGAGGTCCAGGACCTCCAGCAACAGGCAGGGGGTGGCCCAGGCGTTAGATGCCGGCTCTGTCCTCAAGGAAGTTTCTAGCACCCCACTGTTGTCCAGCAGCAATGACTCCTAAAGCCAGATCCCACCCCAGACCTATCTGAGTGTCAGCATGGGAAGATGGCCACCCCGTCCTGCAGCCACTCACTGCGTGGCCCATGCCAGAGTCTCCCTCCTCTGTGCCTCAGTTCTCTTGTAAGAGATGCTGGCGCTGGCCCTGGCTCCTGGGGGAGGGGGTCATGGTGGTCCAGGAGATCCCAGGATCCACACGCAGCAGCTTCCCAAGCGGAAGCCACCGCTCCCCTCAGGCCCCATGGACCCTGCTCCCACGGCCTTGTGCCAGGCCCTACCCCTGCTGCTCTAGGGGTCTCCCTCCACTGCCCCCACATCACTTGGAGCCTCGTGGAGCCCCAACTTCTGGAGACGGCAGATCATACCAGAAATGACCAGCGCTTTGGAGAAGCCAGACCCCTGGCTTCTTCATGGAAGAGTCCATGGGAGCCACGGCCAAGATGGAGCAAAGGGCAGGGTGAGAGCTGAAGTCTTCTCTGCATCTGCCCGGCAAGCTGCCTGTGGCTGGGAACAGGGGCCAGCACTGGCCGCCAGCGGGCGGTGAATAGACCGTGAACAGTCCTTATCAGTTTGAATCCTGCTTGCATCCTCCAGCCACAGCTAAAGGGCTCCCTTACCCCCATCCTCCCACCTTGCTCCCTGACTCCCTATCCCACCCCCCACCCTCCCACACCGCCTCAGCCAGGCCTGGCCTGCATGATGATCCTGTGCAGTGGCTGCACCATCCCATCCCACTGGCCACTGGTGACACCATGTGGGTGCTTGGACTACGGTGGCCTCACTGTTCCCAACTGTGAAGGCAGAAGAGGCCTCCAGACCTGGCCTTCTGGCCCCATGAATCCCCCCAACACAGCTCACGCAGCACAGTTTGAAGCAGACACGGCACAGGTCAGCGTTGCAAACCTGAACACCTTCAGCGGACAGGGCAGCTGTAGGAGCGCACGGCGGGACCCACCCGCAGAGGCTTCGAGCTCATTCATCAGGTGACCAGATGCGCACGACTCTTTCTCATCTGACCAAAGGGGGCACTGGACTTAACAGCAGCTAACCCATTGGCTGAGCAGGAGCCAATCAGATTAGAGCTGTTGCTCAAGTCTGGGGGAGGAGGAGAAAGAAGGCTTGATCCCAGCCAGGTGGGCACTGAGTTGACATGACTGATGACTCCCTGACCTCCCCCAGCACCTGGGAACAGAAAGATGGGGGCCCCTGAGGTCCCACCTCTCCCAGAGAGGGTGGGTTGGGAGCCCCTACCTGGTCCCCAGAGCTGTCCCTCCATCCTAAATAACCAAGCCACATAATCCCTCAAGCCATCAGGTCACCTCAGGCAGGAGAAGGCGAGAGTTAAACAAATCCCTGACGTGGACATTATCCAGTGGTTAAAAGAAATCAGGACAATCAGATAGGGTCGAGGGAGAGCTGAGGGGACGGCAATTATGTAAGAGAAAAAAGTGAATTAAAAAGAAAAGAAAGAACAATCCCGTGTGCTGACACAGAAAGTCGTCAAGAGGAACTTAAAGGTAAAAAGCTAGTTAGAAATCCACACGCATCGTGTGATCCCACTCTCCTCTGGAAGATCTATATAAAGCCAGGAATTACATATGGCAACCTGAATAAATCTTCAAGCCTAATGTTGAGTGAAAAAAGGGAACATAATGAGATTTATCACACAAAGCCATTCCTCTGAAGCAAATGCACATTCACACCAGACCTCCTCCAGCTATCTGACAATATAGACACAGAACCACATGCATACATCACAGCCAGGAGCCCACAGCCGGGATGGGGGTGACGGTGAATGGGCAATGCACGTGGGAGGGAGAGGGAAATAGCAAAACGTAAAATTTAAAAATAAGCGAAGGCACGTGGGATGGCATGTTGGGTGGGATGGACTTGAAGGGGCCCCGATGGGTCATGCCTCTCTCTGTCAAAGGCCCTCCCATGTGGGTAGGTAGGACCTGGGACTCAATTCCACCCAATAGAACATGGAAAAGGTGATGGAATGTCAAGGTCTTCATGGGGTGAAGTCACATGGCAGATGGACGGGCAAGGCAAGGCCCCATACACGTCAGACGGTGTCCTGGGAAATGTATCATTCCGTGACTTGGCTGCTGACACGGGTTGTAGCTTGCAGATGCACCAAGCTAGAGGCACTGGCCTAGACTATGGAGAGGCCTATCGGGACCACCGCTGTCTGTCCCATCAGCTGTGTGTTCAGCTGTGTGAAGCGATGAAGTGAGGCATGATCGCATATGACCCCTCTGAGCTGATGGAGGGAGGGTCCCCTGCCAGTTTTGAAGGCATGACATGCCCCGTGGTGCAGCCTGTTAGGAGTCCCATGTGGGAAAGAAGAAGAAATGAGATGGAATAGATTGACGTTGATCTGTGGGGCTGGACCACAGAACGGGGGTCCTGGGAAGCATGTCCAGGTCCAATTAATGACGTTATGAAGCCCCTTATATACCCTGGCAGGGAAAGGTTACAATGATGTAATGAGGAGGTAGCAACCTGATTCCCAAAGGCATAGGTGACATACAGCAGGGAGGACACAGGGATGTGTGATAACAGGAGGATCCACTTGTCAGGGGACCCTTTATCTATATATATATATATATATATATGTCTCCTATATGTCATATGTCTCCTAGGACATTCCAGAGAGTTGGGAAGGTGGGTTACAGGTGAGAGGTGTGCTATTGCTCACCCTCTAGTGTGCCAGAGAGGGCTAGAAAGATAAAGTGTTCTTTTTCTCTAAAGCATCTCTCTCAACGTGCGTCCACACCCCACACAGCCCTGAGAATCTGCAGAAGCCTCAGGGAACAGAGAGAGACTCTTTTTAATTTTCATACAACAGTGGCCACATTTGTATAGTTATTGTTCCCCTTAGGGATGACGCTCTCTGCCATATAGTACCCCTAGACCCCCCCTTCCTGCACCCCCTTTCCCCTCCCCCCCCCGGTCACTCCAACGCCTCTCTCACTGCAAGTCACTTGTTGATGCTTAACCCACCGGTCTCTTCTTTTTCTGGAGCCATGTCCTTTTCCTGGGTGAGGCCCTGCACGCCTGGATCACAACCGACTGTCGGGAGCTGTGTGTGCTCTCATTACTGGCCTGCTTTGATAAAGCTGCCAAATGTTTGCTTAATTGGAAAATAATACCACCTTCAGGTAAAGTAGGTTTGGCCAAGACTGGAGCAGTTTCAGGGAAAACTCCTTTGTTGTTGTTTGTTGGTGACTATTAAAGTCTGGTTCAAAATAAACTCAGGGCCACAGTCCAGAGAGAGAGGCTGTAAGCCACTTCTGTTGGGGTCTTCTTGACTCAACTTCAGTCCTTACCCTCTCCTTCAGGACCATTTGATCACGTCATGGCTGGCTCATGACAACCGACCAGGCTGTGACTGGCTGGTTCATGACACGTCGTGGCTGGCTCATGACAACCGACCAGGCTGTGACTGGCTGGTTTGTGACACATCATGGCTGGCTCGTGACAACCGACCAGGCTGTGGGTCTCCAGGAGCAACTGAGGTGGGTAGATAGGCCAAGTCTGTCAGAAACCTCTTATAGGGCAGGAGCATGGCAGGGTTCTCCAGAGTCCTCTATTGTGGAGCTTCCTACGGTGGAGGAGACCATCTCCTTTTCTCCAGACCCATGTGTGTGTTCACAGGGTTCCGTGCCTCCCTGAGAGAACTTTTATGGCTGCCATCAAGTAAATGGCACATCAGTCCTACAACCGGCAGGAGCTGAGTTTTCCCAACATGGTTATGCAGATGGAAGGGGCCCAAACTCCAGAAAGATGGGGGCCCCTGAGGACAAGCCAGCCACAGCCTATGAGATGAGAAGTCAGAGGAGACCCATTCCAGGCCCTGAAATTAGTGGGAGGCCATGAAGTCACGTGACAAGCTGGACGTGTGGTGATGAGTTACACAGCAATATGCAACTAGCAGCACAGCCGGCTATGAAACAGGGAATGTGATTATTGGAACTGCCTGTCCTGAGGGAGAGAGTCAATAAAACTACTGGTCAGCGGACGCATTCGCTGTGTTTCTGGTATTGGCTTCAGTAATTGAGTTTTTCTGCCTCCCACTCCTGCCTCCCCCATGGACCCTTTTCCATCCCCTTCATCATCCCAGAGGCATCTCCCTGGCCTCCGCCCAGGCCCCCATATTCTTTGTGGAAGGAGTGACCAAGAGTTGGGTCCAGAATCTGCAGAGATCGTTTGGTGCAGGTGTGGGAGGAGCCGCTGGCCTCAGTCAACCTTTGTTAAGGCTGCTCCCTCCCTCCATGGGTGGTGGTCACTGACCATCACCTCCTGTGTCCCCTCACCCCCACTTTGAGGCAGTTAGTTACCTCTGACCCAGATGTCCTTATCCTGCCTCTAGATTGGTTGCTTGGGTTTCATTGCGGCTTTCTGCGGTGGAGTGGAGGAAGGCCTGGGGAGATCATTTCAATTAGCTCTTATTAGCTAATTAATAACTGCCATGTGCCACAAACTGTGCCATAGGGATGCGCTTGGTCCACAGCACCCTCGTGGAAGGTGGCAACACCTTCTTTTACACAAGGAGACAGTGAAGCTCACTGCCTTGTGAGAGGTCCGTGGTCACAGCCTGGGAGTGTCCAAACAGGGATTTCAGCCCACTTTTCTCTGATTCCAGAACCCACATCCTTCTATAGAGAAGTCATTGCTTCCATTCATAAAACTATAAATTAATTTCCTGCTGCTGCTACTGGAAAGCCATTTCACTGGTTCCCAGCAAGCTCTGAGCTCTGCCTTGCCTTCCAGAGCAGCAGCAGCTGGCAAGGCACCCACGTGTCGAAGAGCAGAGCCCAGTCTTCCACCTGGTGGGTCCACAGGGACAGTAATAGAACCACTCTGGAGTCTAGAGAGAGGCCCTTTTATCTGGGGGGGGGTCACCTGTTACTTGTCCATCCATCACTCTGGAACAACCACTGACTCTCACTCTGCCGGGTGTGGCAGGAGCAGCTCTTGGCTACAAGATGTTCACGGTGTGACTGAGCTGGCCATCCAGCTCGGCCTCCTGTCCACAGTCAACTGAAACGACGATGAGGGCAAACACTTCCTGTCCTACAGCCTCTGACTATCAAATCAGGACACTGTGATTGGCCTGTGGGAAAAGAGAGTAAACCGTCATTACGACACACGCCTGTGAACCTTGGGAACAGGAGGGAAATTGCTACCTGGTGGGCAGTTCTGGCTAAGGGATTATCTACAGAACACAGTGTGTTTGCATGCAAACCCCACCTGGAGATCTTACTGGACAAGATGAAAAGTCAAAACCTGAGGTGGACCGTGAGCATAAGATGTGTAAGTTCCTTTACAGAAAAGACACCATGTAAAAACTTCAGTGACATCTTTGGATGTTTATGTGGGCTGAACTTAACACTGAGCCTTAATATAGCAATTTAATAAAAAGTGAACCAAAGACAATTTCCTTTTTCAGATCAGTTTCTCCAAACCAAACAGAGGCATGCATCAGTCAATGTTCTAGAACCTTCCATTCATTACATGCAATGTTTTCTCCCTCCTCTCCCTTCTCCTCCCCTCTTATCCCCTCCTTTCCCCTCCCCTCCCCTCCCCTCTTCTCTCCTCTCCTCTCCCCCAAACCCTACTCTGAGGTAAAATAGATAAATGTTACCTGAGGTAAAACATCTTTTCCCATGTTTAACGATTATAATGATTTTCCTGTGTATTACCTGTGGCAAGACAGCTACCCATTTTTTTCTAGCATCACTTGACTTCTCCTTACAGATTTTTAAGAGCACTTTCTATTTTTTAAAGCCTATGAGACTTGTTCAATGAGGGTGTAAATACTCCCCAGACTTTCATTTTTCTTCTAACTTGATTCTCATTTCTTTTTTCATAAAGAAGTTGAACAGTTTGATGTACAAAATTTTTGATTTGGGATCTTGTGCCTTTTGAAATGGCCTTTCCCAGCCCCAACTTAGACAAAATACTTTCAACATTTCCTATGCTTGTGTTCTGATATCTTTAAGGCTAGGAGCAAAGTCTGAGGTGAGAAATCTTAGTTTTCCTGGCTGGAAACCCCAAGCATTCTCCTGCCTCTGTCTCTGGGACTCTAATCTGGCGATTTGAACCCTACTATGTGACAGGCATATAAGTCTCAGCTGGAAACAGCCCCCAATTCCCATCGGCTTTGGGACCCTGGGGGTGTGGCTCATCTCCAGGGCTTAGAACCCACCCCTGTAAGTGGCAGGGTGTACGAGCACCTGCTTCTAAGAGCTGCAACGAGTCACATGGGGGGGGGT
Organism: Uropsilus gracilis; assembly: GCA_004024945.1. Lineage (NCBI taxonomy): Eukaryota > Metazoa > Chordata > Mammalia > Eulipotyphla > Talpidae > Uropsilus > Uropsilus gracilis. Next base: position 595 of record PVHY01029043.1, on the reverse strand, counting down.
GTATGTGTGCAGCACAGAGCGTAAGATAAGTGCGTCCTTTCTCCATGGTGTGGTGCCTCTGCCACCATCGCTGACAGCCCGGAGCCCATCTGAGCAGTTTTGGAAATTTCCAAACAGTGCCAGAGCGCTTCAATCACTGGTACCTTTTGGGGTGAGTTGGCTGGTATTTGGGGATGTGTTGTGTGGAAATGGCAAGTCTTCCTGTCTGCATTTCCTTTTTCTAAATGTCTCAGCTGAGTCATCGCTAACTTGCTCTCGTCCATAGTTTTATCAGGGTCTGATGGGGGCGTGTCCAGCTCGTGCTGTGGAGCCCCCATCCGAGGCTGGGAGGGGGGGGTCTCTTCCCTCTGAGTCTCTGGGAAAATCGCCAGCACCTGGGGCCCCAACTCGATTTCCTCGGAGTCCTGCTGTGGGTGTGGTTGCTGTGTGTCATTTGCATACCAGAAGAGTCATTCCAGACAAGATAAAGGAAAACCTCTCTCTCTCCTCTCTCCTTCTGAGACAGTCTCTCTCTCTCCCCTCTCTCTCTCCTTCTGAGACAGTCTCTCTCTCTCTCTCTCTCTCTCTCTCTCTCTCTCTCTCTCTCTCTCTCTCT
>PVHY01029042.1:0-14671 GCA_004024945.1 Uropsilus gracilis | reverse complement strand
GATAGATAGATAGATAGATAGATAGATAGATAGATAGATAGATAGATAGATAGATAGATAGATAGATAGATAGATAGATAGATAGATAGATAGATAGATAGATAGATAGATAGATAGATAGATAGAAAGATAGATAGAGCGAGCAAAGGCTATTTATTCAAGGGAGTCAGCCACCATCATTTAACGTTTGGCAGAGAGTCGAAGGTTCTCTGATGGAGGAATTAGAGAGCTGACTGTGAACAAAGAGGTTTCATGCATGCCCAGGTTGAAAACTGCTGGCATGAGAAAGTGTAAGCTGGCCAACTAGAAGCTGGGCACCCTATATCATTGGTTAGGAACTTATGTTTGACTTTCTCCAATTGGTCCTAAATTAGAAACACAGGCCAAAATTAGGGAAGTTAATCAACAACTGTTTGGACTGATTAATCCAGGAGCTATTTGGCTCCCTGGGCTGGTTGCTCAAAATGGTGGTACACATATTTCGTATATGGTCTGACCATAATTTAACTGAATATTCATTCTCTCAAGAAAACTCTGCTAGCATTTCATCCTAGATACAAACAGCAGTGACCGGACCCTCCTCCTCTGGTGTCTGTGCTTAGAGCACAGCTGGGCCGGCTCAGGACTCTTCCCTTTGACAAGCAGGTTGGGGAAGGTTTTTAGGGGGAGTTATAGGCAGTGAGATGTCTTAGGGATGATGTTCTATGCTCACATGGAAAGAGGTTAGAGGTGCACTGCCTCCTCGACCCCAATCCAGAGTGGAAGTCAGCCAGCACCAGCAGCTCATTTAACAGCATGAAGATCACTATGGTTTGCCCAGTGCTCTGCTAGCCATTATTTCCAAAGGGGCACTGGCATCAGAGTGGGAGGCCCTCAGGTGAGAGGTCTGTAAGAAAGGTGTCCCAAGAGACTGAACCCCAGAGATAGCCACTTGTGCTGTCTGATTTCAGGTGTGAAGAAAGCCTCCCTTTCTGCTAAAGAATTTAAAAAAAAAAAAAAAAAAAAGCAACTCAGATGCCAGCCCCTTGGGAGGCTTGCAGTCCTTTCAGTTGCTGGCAACCAGCCTTTCAGCAGAGGGAGTGCCAGACCTCATCTTCGACAGTGTTCCCGGCGCAGAGAAGGCAGGCACTGGGGCACATAGGATGCAGGAAGCTGACAGTGTATGATGCTGTGTGCCAGGAAGGGGCACCAAGGTTGTCTTCTCGTGCTCATCTCACAATAACGACGCAGAGGAGGTCTTAACCCCATTGTATGGAAGAAGAAACTGATGCATATTATATTCTATTTTGGGGCAAAGCAGCCCTATCTGTTTACATATTGTCTATGATGCTTTTTACCCACAAGACCTAAAACATTTACTCTCTGGCCCTTTACAGAAGCTCTAAACCTATTACCAAATCAGATGACTCTATAGTACCTTCTCTTACCCCTTTAGAAAAATACCTTACAGAAAATTTAGAACACCCCCTCCCCCCCAAAGACATCACATTCTGGGACTTTAGATAAAAAATTGATATTATAAATAGCAGAGATCAACACATACACACACATACACACACCAATCCTTAGTATCTTTTATTTTAGAAATCACTGGAACATCATCATTAATGATAACATTTGATGTGTCCAATCGGGGGGTCACATCACAACCTGTTAAAAGAATTTTCCTTTTGCCGTCTTGCCAGGAAATGCAGAACTAAGTTTTGTATAAAACTACAACAATATGCTGCAGCCCAAATTATTGACAGAAATCATTCTTCCTAACCCCGTCACCACTAACCTACTGCCTTTTATTTTAATAGTCCTATAACAACTGCTAATTACTACAAGCTGTCTTGTGGCATCCTTTCAAGAAGCAAGTAGGGGTACAAATAATTGATGATAAATTTCGAAACAGTAGCTTGGGCATAGCTCCTTTCACACTAAACCCGGCTGGAGCGTTTCCAAGGAAGAGGCTCCTTCATCCTGGACCGGGCTGGGTACTGTGGCAGCTCTTCCTACACTTTGGGATTATGAAAATGTGACAGAGACATTTGTGCAGATAGAAGGAAAAGTATGGCACCTGGGCCTCCCCCCCAACCCCCCTCCAAACTGAGGTTCAAATCCTGGGTCTGCCCACTGAGCACCATGGCAGCTGATTACCTAACCTCTTAGGGTCCCAGTTTGAATGGTGGCAATAATACCTCCCTCTGTGTTTACTGATGAGGACTAAAGAGGAGACTGGACACAGTGGTACTCTGTAGTATGTGTTTTTAGATGTTCCTTTAAACTCATCAAAACTTAATAATTAATCCTTGTGGAAAACTAGCAACACACCAGGCTCTGCAATAGATAAATTTACCTGTGAGAAATGACCTCTGTCCCTGGTTTCATAGGCAGGAAGTTAGTTCATAGCCTTGTACAGACAAAGAGCCAAAACTAGGGGCCCTGCTTGAGAAGAAATAAAGTCAACAAGCTCCCAAAGTCTGTTGCTGACCTGAAGGCAGTTACAGGAAGACCAGACAACTGGCACTCAACCATGACGCTCCCCAGCTGAATCTGGATGAAGTTTAATTACCCAGAGGTCTTGCCTCTGTCAGTGCACAGACAAGAGTCTCTGAGTCAGAACCACCCAGAGAGTTCTAACGCTTCAGAGCCTTCGGATGAAAACCAGAACCCCTGTCACGGCTAAAGTACTGTTTGACCGCTGTACCGTCTGACGTAGGAAAATGATGTTCCTCGTCTTTCCTAAAGTGTATCATCACTCCCCCATTTGGGACCTGGTTCCCTCAGGGTAAGATCAGTCTGTTCCCAGCTTCCAACCCTTGACTATCTGATAAACTGGAATTAGCACTAGCTCTGGACTATCACTTCAGTTCACATCTGTAAATTCTCAAAGTTCTTTCAGAAACAACATGAAACACATTTTGAAGGGACAGATATTCTCCTCCCCCCCCAAAAAAAAACACTGCCTCACAAGGCAATAAGGGTCATACCATTAAAAGAAGGCCAAGAATAGCAAAAGGCCAGCGTTTTGGGGAGCTTACAGCCAAACCAAAGCACTATAGGACATGCTTATTTCTCATCAGCACAGAGGATGGACCCATGGCGAGTATCAGGGACTTCAGAGCAGGGCCTCCCAGGGAGAGTTGGGCAATAAAGGCTGGGGAGTATGTAGTGAAAAAGTATATTCACTATGATAACTTTGATATTTATAAAAGGAAGTGGGAAGCCTCACTGTTTTCTTCATACAAATCCTTCATACATATTATAAAGCCTCACTGTTTTCTTCATACAAATTCTTCATACATATTATAAAGCTCCACACAATCTCAGCTCATGGGACTGTGTAGAAAACAATGACTTAAAATTGACAGCATCTGTCCTAGGAGAGGGGAAAGGAGAAGTGGTGGGATTTTTATATCTCTCCAAAGAGAGCATGGATTTTAAATAAAAAATGACTCTCTCTTTGGTCCCAGAGCTATCAGCATAAAGTATCTTTGATGGCTAAAGTATCTTTGATCACGCCCGCCTCCATTTTACAGGTGGGATAAATCAAGTCTCATGCAAAGTCACACAGCAAATTCGTGGCAAAGTTGAAATCAGACCCTGGATTTCTGGATTCCCAGGCTGGTGTTCTCTAAATCAAGCTGCCTACGTCCTGACTGCCAGCAGAGGCGACAGCACCCACTGAGAATCCAGCACAGCACCAGGCACCAGAAAGCATGCAGAGAACAAAAGACCCTCAGGGAGCAGGGAGCAACGAAACAACAGACTCTCATGTCCTCCTGGGCCAGATGACAGGCACCGGTGAGTCTTCAAAGGAGAAGGCTCTTCTGGGGCCCAGGCCTCTCAAGACAAACCTGTGAGGGATAAAATGGGTCTCTCCTCTTCCCCATCTTCCTCTTTCTACTCAGTCAGCCCCCACCGAGACAGGAAGAAGTGGCCGCTGCGCCACCATCACCGAGGCAGGGTAGGTGGTGGAGAGGGGATGGTTTACCTGCCCGGACGAAGTAGCAGTGCAGTGAATGGACATGGACATCTTCACTCACAGACTTGGCTGCAGCCACCAGGGCCTGGCCCACAATCTGACCCCCAAACAGCCGCTGACTTGTGGGTACCCAATAATGCCTCCCTCTGTGGAGAAAAAGGGAAAGCAGGGGAGGTGTGGAACTTGGGCCAAATCCTGGCACTATCAGTGAGCCGCTAGTAGTTGTTTTGGTGATCCTTTTGAGAATTTGGGGAAAGGCATGAACCCCTTCCCCAAACAAGTATCCATACAGTACTCTGCATACAACTAATGGCCTCCTTGACCATCCAGTCCTTCTGTGGATTGGAGAGGAAATGAGTCCCCTTATTGTACACTAATAACAAGGATCAAAGAGGGGAAGTGATTGGAACAGGTCACATCCTGTGCAGTATCTGGGCCTTTTGTTTGTTTCTTTGTTTTTTGAGACTAGGTTTTGCTATTTTTGCCTGTGGAACTGCAGGCTCACGTTGCCTGGGGTACCACAGACTCAAGCAATCCCCAGCCTCAGCTTCCCAGGTAGCTGGGATTACAGGCGCACGCCACCACACCCAGCTATATATTTTTGGAACTAGGTCTCACTATGTGCCCCTGGCAGGACTCGAACTGTGATCCCTGGGCCCAACCGCAGCTTCCTAGGCTGCTGCTTACAGGCATGCGCCACCATGCCCGGTCATCTGGGCCTTTTGATCCCAAGTCCAGTGTTCCTCCCTCTGCCCGTACAAAGTATGGGCAAAGGTAGAAGCCTCTGGAGTCAATCAAGCTGAACCCCAAGCATTCAAGAGGAATATGTTAAGGCCTGCCACTCATCTCCCTCAACACTGACAGCCTAGTTCTTGCAAGATTTAGATTTAGCGTGAAGGGCCCTTGCACTTCAACTCTACCCCCTTCAGTTTACAGGTAAGGAAAGGAGGCCCCAGAGCTAACGCTTCTTCAGCCTCCACCACCCAGTCTCCCAAGCCAAGCCAAGCATCATACACAGTATTGCAAATAGAGCTCCAGGTTATTTGTAATTCATCAAGGGGGTGGGGGTGGGGGCTGGAAGTTAGCAAGGAAAGTAGCTTCCAGGAAATCACTTTAGCCTGAGAGGCCAAAACCCTTAGATTGCCAGCCGCAGTCTAGATTTTAAGTGGCACTGAGAAGGAAAGTGACTGCGCCCTCAGATGAGTGATGACCCACTAGACCCCACCAAGTGGTGAGAATGGGTATTTAAGCGGGGGAAGCCCATAAGCTCCGAGATGCACACATTTTAAATGTGATCCAACTGTGTGTCCTAGGACAATCATCGCCCCCTCAGGGCTGACTCCCTCCCCGGACAGGACAGATTGCTGAGAAGGATATCTCGGGTCACCACGGCCTCCTAAGGATGAGAGGGTGGGCAGAGGAAGACCACTGTGACAGGGACAGCAGTTCTGTCCGGGATCGCAGCCGAGCCCGCATTCCGCGCCAGCTGATCTCTTCCCGGAGCAGGGTGCTAAGAGGCGGCGGCGGAAACGACCAGGACCAGGAGTCTCAATTCGGGGGGAGGGGGGAGTTGCCGGTGAGGCCGGCTACCTGAAGAGATCTTCGTCCAGCAGTTCAAGGTTAAGGACACTAGTGACCAGGACGCTGCGGAGGTCCCCTGGGGGATCGCCGCCGCCCTGCTCATCATCCGGGGCCTGCGGGGTGGACATGTCGACCTCTCCACGGACCCACCAGCGGCGCGGGAACCGACACGCGGAGATCTACTCGGAACGCTCCGGTCTCCGCAGCTTGTTCTAGTAACCGGAAGTCCCCCGAGCCCCCGGGAAAGAGGTGAAGGCTACGATTGGTCGATGCTCCTGTCAGTCTCCAGTAAGTAGGCGAGCTTTCTCTAGCTATTGGAGAAAATGAAAGCCAGTCTGGGAATCTCGTATTTGATTGGACGTAGCCGACAGGGGGCGGAGCCCCGGGCAGCATAATTTGAGCCGAGAGTCATTTCCCTTCTGTCAGATGGCGAAGAATCCCCCCAACCCCTTGCAGCCACCTCAGGCCTTGGGTTCCTCCGCCAGGTCCGTAACAGGCCAGTTGGGGCCGCCCCTTCGGGTGTCCTGGGCCCACACCAGCCTGTAGCCCCTCAGAGTGTGACCTCTGACCCCTGGGGTTTTATCTGGGGGCGGTCATGGAGCTGGGCAGCTGCTTCAAGACCTACGAGGACTTCAAGGAGTGCTTCAGCGCCTACAAAAAGGAGAACAGGTGCTCCTTCATTCTCAGGGACTGCGTCTCCGTCCGCTTCCACAACCTCAACCACGGCACCTCCATCCGCGAGGACATCCTGTAAGGGCGGGGCAGGGGCGGGGATGCAGGGTGGGGATGGGGCCGGCGGTCCCCAGGAGGGCGGCCTGGAGGAGGCAGGTGTGCTGTGGGGCCCTGGTCTCCCCCGAGCATTCAACAGGCACACGTTGAGCACCTGCTGTGGGCTAGTAAAAGAAGAGCAGAACCTCCATGGGCATGGTTTTTGAACACCCACTTCACCTTTAGTCACTCCTCCATTCTCAGCTTTGCTAGAATTTATGTTAACTACAGTTTGTCTCACACCCCTCCACCCACACCCCCACTCCCCGCCTTTTTTCCTTTCCTTTTCTTTTCTTTTCTTTTCTTTTCTTTCTTCTTCTTCTTTTTTTTTTTTTTTTTGAGTACCTGCAGTATTCCAGACACAAAAATAGAACCTTTACACATGACTTAAAACACCAAGCCCCGCCTTAGGGGGAAAAATTCTTTCCTCTTCTTGTCTTAACAAAGCAGTAACAAATCTGTGAGTGGTTCATTCATTCATTTGTTTTGGTTCTTGAGCTTTTGAGATTAACCAAGGTTTTTCCAACCACTTTCCACAGGCCAGGCAGCAGTCTCTATTCTGTGCGTGCTTTGCCCCACAGGGCTGCTTGGAGAATTATACATAAGTCTTATTTTTTCCCATTTGGTAGATAAGAAAATAAAACAATGAAGCTAAAATAAGGATTGAGAACGCAAATATCTTTAGGGCTCTGGTGAAACCACTCTGTTTACGAAGTTTGACTCTTAGGAAAAGAAAAAGAATGATGAAATAACAATCCACTCCAGGTCTTTGTGCTGGGAACAGCAGCAGTGTGAGCTGGGCAAAATGGAGAGCAGGTCCTAGGTAGTCACATCCCACTGATGGCTGCCATGTGAAAATGAAGATTCAGTGTTCTCAGAATTGGGGGCAAGAGGAGTTGGAGTTCCAGGCCTTATGTGAATCAGTTTACTTTTTAAAAATTGAAAATCATTTCAAATCTGACCACACATGTGGGTCCATTCTAAACCTCAAAAGTATATGATTTTGAGACCTTTGGGAGAGACGTTTGGCCAAAGCTCCCCATCTGGAGAGGCAAACTATATTTTTCTCATAACTCTGAAGGCCAGTGCTGTGCTAGGCATACGTAGCAAAGGTGAATAAGTAACCAGATCTACCCTCATACTGCTTAGCATAGGATGGAGTTGGACCCAGGTGAACTGACCAGTACATGACCAGTGTTTTAAAAGGTACAGAGGTGGCAAATATCTGGCAACTGGGGAAAAGCTTCACAGTAGAAGCAGTGGCCTCTACTGGTCCGTGAATGGCTGCGAAGGCCAGAATGGGACTTGACTGGTTAATGATCAGTCGCTTGGGGGATTTTGGCTAGAAAGAATTGTGCAGAAGGAACTGCAGAGCAAAGGTGCAGATATGTGAAAGAAGGCATCTTTTTTGAGAAATCCTTTGCGATGTCATGTGTGGTGGGAGATGAGTCCTTTGCACTTGACCTGAAGGATCTTTAGTATATTTGTGAGGTGTTGGGATTTTTATCTGGTAGCTGTAGTGTCTTTCTCACCAGAGATGCTCTGCTCAGAGCTGCTTGCAGTCTAGACCAGATGAGGTGCAATAGCTTCCCCATGACCCATGGTGTGAAACCAGGGACCACCTCCTGGCTCTGTAGTCCATCATTCCTCTGACCTCTCCGTTTTGCACACAGTCTCCATTCCCATCATGCCTGTGTCACACTCAGTCCCGTCCCAAGCCCACAGTCCTTGCTCTCCCCATGTAGGACTGCTGGGTAGCATACCTTGCCCATCTACTCACTTTAGCTCGGTTTTCCTCAAGTGTCAGTTATACTGTATACTGTCATCTCAATACTAATATCCTGCACCACAGTTTAACATTTTTTATATTTTTCACTTTTAATATTCAAAGAAATCTGTTCTAGACCCAATCTAAACAATTATGTATAGGATTGAACAGTACTGTGGCCACCCAAAAGCTCTGTATTTATAAATATTAAGTATTCTTATGCAACATGAGGTCTTTTTGGATCACTTGTGGAGAAACTGTCCTAGTTCACTGTTATTTTCCCTTTAGGGCTTACCTTATTCCCAAATCCTTCTTGAGTCCCCGAAGATGAGATGGGTTGCTCCTCTGGTCAGGCAGCAGCTGCTACAGCCCTTAGCTCCTCCATCCTCTGGAACACACCTGGCAGAGGGTTTCCTGGTTTTGAATGAGCTCTTCCAGGAAAGGATGCTGGTTTACCTTTTTTTTTTTTTTTTTTTTTTTGTATTGTGCTTAACACATACAAGCAAGTTTAAACAGCTCACAATTGGCACCTAAATAAACTCCTTTCAAGTATGTCACCTCCCACCCCTCTCCCCCAGGGTCCTGCACAGGACTTGACCCATAGTGGGCAGTAATTGTTGAATGAATGAATAACCAAGTAACCACAAGGACTCAGAGAAAAATCCTTATGAACTGGAGAAGAAAGTAAAGGGAGAAAAGAGTCCCTCCCCAAAGATGGAAGGAGTCATGAGGTTATTGGTTTTTATTTGCTGGCTAACAAATTATCACAAATGTAGTGGTTTAAATAACACAGTGTTGCTGTCTAACAGTTCAGTAGGATAGGTCATAGGTTTTGCTGGGCTCAGATGGCTATGTGGAGTGCCTAGAGCAGAATCCGTTTCCTGTCTTGTCCAGTAGCCCTCACTTACAGGCTTATGGTCCACTTCTGTCTTCAGAGATGACTGAGTAAGGTCTCATAGACTGCTGGCATCACCACTGTGATCCCTACCCTCCCTTCTTGGCCCCCCTTCTCCTGCCCCCCTCTTCTAAAGACCTGTGATTATACTGGACCCACCCCAATAGTAAGGATAATTCCCCTTTGAAAAATCCTAGCAGCCTTCCTTCCAGCTGCATCTTAGCTTATGTTTGCATGTCACCCAGCGTATTCAAGGCTCTGGATAATAGGAGTGGACATTAGGGAATGGAGGTGCTGAGGGGAGAAGAGCTGTGAGTAAGCGGAGGTATTAGCATGATGTGCTTTGAAGGCAGCAAGGAGACCAGAGGAGACCTGCTTAGCTGCAAAGAAGGTGTATGCTGGAGCGTGGGAAGGTAGACCAGGGGTTTCCAAGGATAGATGGGAAGGCTGGGTTAGTTTCATTTATTTTTGTTTTTGAAGGTTGAATAATGTCAATAACAAAGTTGTTTTCCAGTGGCTCATAAAGTCACTTGATTCAACAATTATTTTCAAACTATACAAAAGAGTCTAATAGTCCCCTCTAGAATGTTGATCTAGAGGCAGCCACTCATACCTTCGACACCCACGAGCCTGAGCAAATGTGTCTCGTGCAGGCGTGTGCACACTTCACCAACTCCTGGGGCTGCATGCTAGCACGCACACATCTTCCTGTGCTTTGGTTTTCACCTTGTCAACTGGCAACCTTCATTCCATCTGCAGCCTTGTCAGTGTCCTTGAGGTTAGTCCACGTCACTTATTCCACTGCAAGGGGCAGTTATTAGTCACTGTTTATGGAAAATTACTCCACACCAGTTATCTACAACTATGCTGTTGAGAAGGACATTGGGCCCCTGCTCTCCTGGAGCCTCTACTCTAGCCAGGGCTACAAACACCGCACCATGATCATAGAGATAATTATTTCTTTAAAATAGTAAAGAGCTCTAAAGAAAAAGTCTAAGGTGAAGCCGGGTGTGTTGGCGTGCACCTGTAATCCAAGCACTGGGAGGCAAGAGGCCTGGGATCACTTGAGTTCATGGGTTCAAGACTACCCCTGGCAACATAGTGAGACCTGATCTCAATAAAATAGCTGGGCATTAGTGGCACGCACCTGTAATCCCAGCTACTTGGGAGGCTGAGACTAGGGATCACTTGAGTGCAGGTTCGGGACTACTCCAGGCAACATACTGAGATCTCATTTCCAAAAATAATAATAATAATAATTATTATTTCTTTTAAAAAGTAAGCGCTCTAAAGAAAAAATCAAAGGTGCTGGGTCAGGGGTGACTGGGACCCTTCATCTGCATGTGTGTGGTGGGAAGAATTGGGGGGTATGTGCTGGTTGGCACTTGCTATGTGCTCTGGCCCCTGATAAGAAAGCAGTTATCCTGATGTCCTGCAGAGATGGTTTCCAGAAGCACAGCTGCCTCCCTCCTTGGACTTGCTCCTCTGAATGACCTTGTCTGAGATAGGTTTTGTTCTTTCCATGAAATGAGTTAATACTTGCAAATAGAAGAGACCCTGTTTTCTAGTACACAGACTAGTTCTTAAATGTTAATCTCCATTATTATGCAGATAGGAACACTGAGCCAGGAGAGGTTAAGTGTGGTGAAACCACTAAAATTTCTACCTCTCTGCTTTACAGGAAGGGTCAGCATTTCTTGCCCTTTGAAAGCTGTTTTTCAAGTTCCACAGGCTGGAGGGTGGTGGACAGAGTATGCAGGGCCCAAGATAGTCAAGACTTGGAAAAGATAAAAAAGAATAAGCGCTATAACAATGCATTCTCACCCACAACATCACCTGAGGTGAGCCAGGGAAACCTGAATTTGGTGCAGTTACGGACAGAAAAAATGGAAAGAGGCAGAAAAGAGGGGCAAGTAGGGACATGTTAACATTCCTCAAAGTACAGTCAAGTATTGCCTAACAGGTTTCATCCATGATGGCCCACGTGCCAGACAGTGGTCCCAAGAGACTCTGGGACAGATACACAGCAGGTGGTACCATCCAGATGGTGTAATCCCTCGAGGGCTGGTGTTCACACAGTGACAAAGTGCTGAACGATAAGGATACATTCCTCAGATGTATCCTGTCATTAAGCCACACATGGCTCTAAGGAAGTGCTCAGGGGTTACAATGGAAGGTCAGACCAAGCCTGTCCTTGCCAAAGTGCTGAACTGCCCTCCTTAACCATGGAGTTGTAGCAGTTGTCTAATGCCACTTGTTCATTTATTCACTCAACAAACTAGTAAGAGGTAAAATATTTACTCCCCCAGCAGTGAACTGGGGTACAAAGATGAGTAAGCTGTCATCTCCACCCTTGACTATAATAATGGGTTGAGCAGCTTATGAGCAGCACAGCCTTTAGCAGAGAAGGGCCCATATATTCGTGGGAATATTGCGAAGGGTATTTTAGAATCATTTCTTGTCCTCTGTGCTGAGCACACTCGTGGTCTTTTGGGGTGATCGTGGGTTTGCGGAGTGATCGCTGCTTTGGGCAACTGGAGGGATGGGTGGGGGAAATATCTTTAGTAGATAATTTAACAAAGTTCATTGTTTTCCACAACCAGATGTGCATCCTGTTGGTGGTCAGATGAGGTGATTTTAGTAGGAAGTATGTACATTCCTATCTAAAGCCTCATTAATAAGCTAAGCGAGCTGATTTAATTAGAATATAGCAATGCAGATGGTATGCAGATGACAATGGTAGATGTCAAGGTGGTTTGTGTTTTCTGGAAGTTCAGGAAAAGCTGGCACAATAGTTAAAAGGGAGAGCTGGAGTCAGATAGACCTTGAACTTGGGCACAATTTTGAACCTCTGTGACAATTTCATCCTCTGTAAAATGAGAGTGTAGTAGATTAAATAAGAAAATGCATTTAGTGGTTTTAACATAGAACCAGATAATAGTTGCCAAAAGTTGTAACTCTAGTATATGAGGGAAAGTGGTGCTAAAATGTTAAAGAAATATGTTGTGGCAGTTACTAGAATATGACCAAATGCCCCAATCAACTGAGAGAGTTGATGGGTTTTTTTTTGTTTGTTTGTTTGTTTTGAGGCTAGCTCTCACTATGTTGCTTGGGGAACCACAAACTCTCATTGCCCGGGGTATCCCAGCCACAGACTGAAGTGATTCCCTGTCTCAGCCTCCCGTCCTAGACTTGGGACTAAAGCCATGCGCCACCGTGGCCAGCAAGAGTCAATGGTTTTATGCTGAGCTTCTCTTCTCACATTTTCATAACGATTGCCGAGTTTTTGTTACACTTTTTGGGGGGTTGACATTCTTCAAACAATTTGTGAGGTGTTCTGGTGTTTTCCCATTGCTGTTCGATGCCGACACCCTGCTAAAGAATTTTGTTTGTTTGTTTTTGAGACTAGGTCTCACTATTTTTGCCCATGGAACCGCAGGCTCTCGTTGCCCAGGGTACCACAGACTGAAGCAACCCCTAGCCTCAGCTTCCCAGGTAGCTGGGATTACAGGCGCGCGCCACCACACCCAGCTATTTTTTTGGAACTAGGTCTCGTTACAGGCCCCAGGTGGGACTGCAGCCGCGATCCCTAGCCCCGGCCACTTCATAGGCTGAAGCTTATAGGCACGAGCCACTGTGCCTGGCCTCCTGCTAAAGAATTTGACAGGCGTTGTCTTATTTAACTCTCATTATACCTTTGAAGTAGGCCCTTGTTCTGTGAGTTTTCATTTTCCACGTATCCATAGTCACAAGGCTGTGTAGGAAAGCAAAAGTCATAACACAAAAATCTTGCTAATATACTAGCAACCTGAAAAGTTAGTCACTGTTTAATCATTCCTCCCTGCTCATTCATACCGTCCTATCAACAGCTTTGGCAGACAGTTTCTGACTAACGAGTAGATGTGGTAAACATTGGAAGGATACAATGCAAATACAACTGTTTGCTCACTGCAATCACACATCTCCCAACAGCTGCAGGACCTGGTGAAGTTCCTGAAAGTAATAACAGAGAACACCTCACAGGGCTCTCTGCCTTATGCCAGTTGACCAGTAGAGAAATGGAATCAAAAAGGATTATGATTGATGGGAAGTTGGAAATAGGATTTGTACAAGGAATTTAAAATAGACCTTGAGGAATTTGGAAGGCCCAGAAATAGTTTGGTAAAAGTGACCTTTACATATTGCAAAAGTAGACATGAAATAAAAGCATCATAATGATGGGACTATCATGTCAGAAAAAAACCAATCATGAGATGCTTTAAGTCATTCTCAGCTTAATCTAAGGACCCGATTCGCTGCTGCCATTGAGACTCATTTTGCTAAGTAGAATAATAACCTTATCATTTCATTTCTTAGGCTCAAGTTACACTCAACTCTTTTTTGCCACTGTTTGCTATCTATCTAGTTTCTAAGAATATTTTGGCCAAAATTAACCAAAAGTCCTGACTCAAAACGACGTATTACTTAGATTTCAAGAAGCAAAAAGGATTGTTTCAGTGTCCCAGGGGATTTTCATCTTTCCACTAGCCTTTCTCAAGTCTCAGCTTTGCTCTCAGGGTGGCTCCCAAGTGGCACAGAGGTGGGGTCATATCCCCACATGCAAGCCCATTCCTAAAGAGATTATCTTAATTGACTTAGACTAGGTTGAAGACTCAGCTGTGTGGGGGAGGAGTGGCAGCCTGCATACTATTGACCTTTACGAGAAAGGAAGAAGAGGCTAAGCCATGTTGGATTGGCCACCAACTGATCCTATTATGGCCTTTTAAGTGAATTCTTTTTTTTTTTTTTTTTTGAGACTAAGTCTGGCTATTTTTGCCCATGGAACCACAGGCTCATGTTGCCTGGGGTACCACAGACTCAAGCTGTCCCCAGCCTCAGCTTCCCAGGTAGCTGAGATTACAGGCGCACACCACCACACCCAGCTATTTTTTTGGGACTAGGTCTTGCTGTCCCGAAAACCGCGATCCCTAGCCCCAGCTGCTTCATAGGCTGAAGCTTACAGGCACAAGCCACCGTGGCCGGCTACCACGCCCAGCTTTTAAATGAATTTTTTTTCCCAGTGGTTATGACTATTCTTAGACCCATACTCTTATTTCCATGTTTATGAATAAGGAAAAGGAGGTTTAGAGCAAGTGTAATGTATTCATGTTCACAGCTCCTGGGAGGAACTGGAGTTTGAACTGCCACCTTCTGACTCCAAGTCTTGTTCCTAAGTCAAGTGACAATTGTCTAAAATTGCTTCCCTCTGCCTATAACAACCCTATTCATTTTGTTGTTTAAGATGCAGTTCAAAGGCTGGGTGTGGTGGCACGTGCCTTTAATCGCAGCCTACAAAGCGCAAGTCTGAGGCTAGGAATTGCTTGAGTCTGTGGGTTCGAGGCGTGGGGGGTATTGCCCAGGGATCTGAGACCTGCCTGGGGCAACATAGCAAGACCTAGTCTCAAAAAATAGCTGGGCATGGTGGCACATGCCTGTAACCGTAGCTACCTGGGAGGCTGAGGCTGGGGATCTCTTGAGTCCATGGTACCACAGGCAAAGTGAGCCTGCGGTTCCACAGGCAACAAAGCAAGATCAAATCTCAAAAAAAAAAAAAAAAAACAGGCTGGGCACGGTGGCTCATGCCTGTAAGCTTCAGCCTATGAAGCAGCCGGGGCCAGGGATCGTGGTTCTAGTCCCGCCTGGGGCACGA
>PVHY01029041.1:0-14651 GCA_004024945.1 Uropsilus gracilis | reverse complement strand
AAAAAGAAAAGAAAGAAAGGAAAACAAAACAAAAAAAAACCAACCCCAAAACCCACATCTGTGAATCTTTATTCCCTGAGCAGACATTACCCACCTAAGATTTTGCTTCCACATGCTTAACATGTGTGTAATTGCTTCATTCTTGTTTTCTTTCAGGGATGCTTGTGGAGCTCTCCCCTCTCTCACAGTGTCATTTGAGACATCACCTTAGAAAATTTAGATGTTCTGGTTTCTTCATTTGCTTGTGTCTAGTGTCTGGCATTTCAGAGCAAGAATGTGACCTGTCTAGAGAACATCGCTACTTCCACATTTCTCCAGTTGTGTTCTTCCCAGGGCAGGTAGAAACACACTTTTCTCTATAAAAACACGAGGAAAAAGGTAACGACCTCACTCCTTCATTACTAAATTTTAACAATATACCACATTTATTTTGATAATGGTCAAAAAAAATTGTCATCACTCTTCCATAGACTTCATTCCTATCTAGTCAGGTCAAGTTGGACCTGAAGCTGGTACCCCAACGTGGGTAGTATTGTCTGTTGGTAGAACTTGGACATCACCATTACCTGTGTTTGAGAGAGAGAGGTTAAGAATGACCTGAAATGAGATAGAAGGTTAATCTCTTTATTTTACCTTGAGACTGTAAATATTAGATAGGGCTTGGTCAACATTGTTATGCTGATTTAACTCCCAGTACTGGTGTTCTGAGACCCAGGGAGGGGATCATATCTGAGCGAAGCCAGAGTGTGACTGATAATTCCATCAGATTTCATGATGAGAGGGGAGTAGGGAGAAGGGGATAAAAGAGAAAGGTGCAGGAATTGAGGGGTGGAGAATTGGAGGAGGATCTAGAGATTAGCTGAGAAGAGAGCTGATCTGGCATCAGGCATCTGGAGCAGGAGTGGACAGTTTTGCTTTGAAAAGAAGGACCCACCTGATGGTTCTACAAATGAGTTCTACCAAACATTCAAAGAGGAACTAACACTGGTACTATTAAAACTTTTTCAAAAAATTGAGAAAGAAGGAAAGCTACCAAATACCTTCTATGAAGCAAACATTACATTAATTCCAAAACCAAATAAAGATAGTGCAAAGAAAGAAAACTACAAACCAATCTCCCTAATGAACACAGATGCAAAAATTCTAAACAAAATCCTGGCAAATGGAATCCAACATTGCATAAAAAGGATCATCCATCATGACCAAGTGGGATTCATTCCAGGGGCACAGGGATGGTTCAACATTCGAAAATTAATCAACATAATCCACCACATCAACAAAGAGAAGAACAAAAACCATCTGATCATTTCGATAGATGCGGAAAAAGCATTCGATAAAGTTCAGCATCCTTTCATGATGAAAGCCCTGGAAAAAATTGGTATAAAAGGAACATACCCAAACATAATAAAAGCTATATATGACAGACCCACAGCAAATATCATCCTCAATGGGGAAAAACTGAAACCATTCCAATTAAGGTCCGGAACCAGGCAAGGTTGCCCACTCTCTCCACTCCTTTTCAATATAGTTCTGGAAGTCCTAGCTAGAGCAATAAGAGAAGAGAAAGACATAAAAGGAATTCAAATAGGGAACAAAGAAATAAAGTTATCATTATACACAGATGATATGATTCTCTATGTAGAGAACCCAGAAAAATCAACAGAAAAACTGATTGAAATAATAAACCAATTTTGGTAATGTAGCTGGATACAAAATCAACACACAAAAATCAACAGCATTCATATATGCAAAGAATCAATCAGAAAAAGAAGAAATTAGAAAAAACACCCCATTTACCATTGCGCCAAAGAAAATCAAATACTTGGGAATTAACCTAACAAAAGACGTAAAAGACCTATACAAAGAAAACTATAAAACATTCTTAAAAGAAATAGAAGATGATGTAAAAAATGGAAAGACATTCCCTGTACATGGATCAGAAAAATCAACATTATCAAAATGGCTATACTACCAAAGGCCATCTACAGATTCAATGCAATTCCAATAAAGATCCCAATGACATATTCTAAAGAGATAGAACAAAAATTACTGAAATTCATATAGAACAACAAAAGACCCTGAATAGCCAAAACCCTTTTGACAAACAGAACAGAGGTATTACTATTCCAGACTTCAAACTGTACTACAAAGCCATAATAATTAAAACAGCATGGTACTGGTATAAAAACAGACAAACAGACCAATGGATCAGAATTGAATGTCCAGAAATAAAACCACACATATGCAGTCAATTAATCTTTGACAAAGGGGCAGAAAACATACCCTGGAACAAGGTCTCGTTATTTTGCCCAGGGAACTGCAGGCTCAAGTTGCCTGGGGTACCACAGATTCAAGCAACCCCCAACCTCAGCTTCCCAGGTAGCTGGGACTAGGTCTCGCTGTGTTGCCCCAATTGGAACTCAAACCGCAATCCCTAGCCCCAACTGCTTCATAGGCTGAAGCTTATAGGCATGAGCCACCATGCCCGGCTAAGATTCTTTTAAACAACAAAGCCATCACAGGAAAGGCCACTGACTCAGGATTAGTCTCGTCAAGAAGTAACAGAAAGATTATATATATATATATATATATATATTGCTGCTGGTTTCCTCTAAATCTTGTAGGGTTTAAGGAATGATAAAAATACTTTCAATATTGGTAGTATGAGTTTCCAATGTGGTATTACACTTGTCCCATCTATTTTTTAAATGTATTTTAAAATTTATTTTTAAAACTACTTTTAAATATTGTGTTAAAATATCATTTACCCTATTTATGTTGCGCTGTCAAAGTTTGTGGTTCAGGCTTCATTCAGAGTCCAGTCCCTGTCTCGGGACTGTGCCTGTCCCTAAAAGATTGGACATAATTTTTAGTGATGGTCAGCAGAGGACAGCAAAGGGTATTGGAGCAAACCTAAGGCCTGGGCTTCCCTTTTTGGGAACTTAAAAATCTACTGGTGAATAGTTCAAGGTTCAAATGACCAGAATTCCCTTCATGAGAAAAATTGCAGGGACAGTAGCCCAGGATGGAGGTCGGAATGAGGGGACGTGGAAAGATTTAGCCATGATTCCCATGGTTCCCATTATCTATCAGAATGATATGAACTGGTTATCAGGAGGCAAATGATCATCATTGTCACAGTCCTGACTGCTGCTCATGGCCTGTCTAGAGCCCACCTCCCAGAATATCTATAGCCCACTCTGCCTCCTTACTTTGACAGGAGCCTGTGCTTGACCTTCAGGGCTGATACAAAATTCCTTGTATCAGGATTTGTAAAATGCTGCCTTCAGAGGCAGAAGAGATGGAGTGGGTATGAGCACCAAATACAAACACTGACAGTTGGTGAAAACCCTTAGAAACACACCAGTTACATGATCTGGGAGTCAACTTACATGTGATGTGAGAAACACCTGTGACAGTGAAATTAGGCTGATAGCACTAGGAATTGCTAGGTATGTGACTGTCCATTACTTTCCTGAGACACAGTTTTACCATCTATCAAAATGGATATAGAAATTTTTAGCTGACAATGCTGTGGCAAGGACGTGAGATGATAGGTAGAAACTGCCTAGCAAAGAGCTTGGCAGTTTGGAGTTAGTATTACTACCTATTCTTGGAGTTATTATTACTACCTATTTCCACTCCCTTCTCTTTGGTCATAGAGGATTACCCATGACATTAATTGCTCTTTTGAATATAAAGTTTCCCTGTCTCCTAAACATAATAGTAATTGAGGGATTACTGTGTTAGGTTCCACACTGAGTCTGAGGTATGATCTTGTTTAATACCATAAACAAGCTACTTTTATCATGTCTGTTTTACAGAGGAGGACACTGAAACTTTTAATGTGCAACTGCATTGGTGACTGGGAATAATGAGGAAGGATTCCATAGAAGGGGTCAATTATATGTTGAAGAATTTGACTATTAGAGTTGAACTTAATGCAGTTCATACACAATGTTGGTTTGTAATAATGCACACTTGAAACATGTAATGTTATAATGCAATGCTTTATCAAGAAAAATTATATTTTAAAAATAGCTAAGTTGGAGTCCAGTGTGCATGCTTTTGACACATTACATAGTCTGTTTTCCTGTATCAGTATTTAACCAATGATTTTGCATTTTAAAGGCAACATATAGAATTAAGAATATAGCCTTGTGTTTGTAGTATGCTTAAATGTCCTGAAATGGTGTAGGACATAGACTGTAGCTTTTATTTGCAATTTAGGGTGAAAAGGTCAGCCTGCATTGAAATAAATGAAATCAGATCTTGTCATTCTATTTAGAGCTCTCTCATGAAAATAAAAGAAATAACAATGACATTTGGGAAGAAATTATGTGTTAGCCACTCCATGTAAGGTATCCATGACTTAGAGGGAGGAAGGAAGGAAGTATAGAAGGAAAGCTCCTTTGTTCTTTCTAGAGCTCCTTCCTTCACTAGTTAGGAAAGATGGTATGAGAAAACACCTTCTTTCTCAGTGGGATCTAAAAAACCATCACTCACCAGTGGGGGGAAGGAGAGGAACGGGGGTGTGTGTGATGGGAAATAAAGGGTACAGTACAACTATGCAAACTTGACCAGTGCTGTATGATAATCGCAAAATAAAAATATTTTAAAAATAAATAAATACAAATGAAAAATAAACTGTCACTCTCATGTCCTAGTTACATGTACAAATCTCTTAAAATGCTTTTTTAAAATACAGTTTGTTGAGTCTGAGACCAAAACTCTGGGAGAGGAGTGCCTCTGAAGCCCCCACCGGTCACTGGGATGCTTTGCAGAACATAACCATTTTCTGAAAGAGAGATGATTCCTGACTTGAACCTCTTTAAAAGGCACAGGCAGAGCAGGGGGGATACTCTGAGACTTGGGGAAAGGTCAGAGGTAAGTTGGCTCACACTTCTCACCTTAAATAGAATCTGACAAGTGCTTGACAGGAGACCAAAAACCTCAGTGGAGCATATCTAGACCGGTCCCATCCCTCCCAAAGCTGTCAGAAGTCTCTGGAGGCCTCTATCGAAATGTTCCTTTCTGGTCCAGGTTAATTGTAAATGGGAGAGCCCTTCTCACGCTCTGAAAAGAACTGCTCCTTTGGCCTCTACTTACTGTTCAGTCTCATTTCACTTTCCTGTACCATCTGTCTCCAATTCAGAAAATTCTTTCATGTCTCCGAAACTTCATGTATTTGAATTCTATCCCTTAGCAATGAAACTTTGCCTCCCAACACATACTTCCTGCTCAGTCCAGCTTTCCATCTCATTAATGCCAAAGGATCTTATAAAACTGATTTCAAATGAGCATTTCAGTGACATTTCCCTTGCCTGCCCTCTCCACAATCTAAGGCAGATGTCAGCTCCCTCTCTTCTCATCGCCCTCTTTAATTTCTTTGCAGTATTTATCAGTCCAGTATTAACACAGTTATTGGTGGGACTATATTTTTTAATTGTCATTGCTTCCATTTGAATCTAGGTTCTGTAAAAACTATGTTTGACTCCCTTGTTCCCCATTGCCTGGGCTCAACAAAGCATCTTCTTCCCTCTACAGGTACAAACACTGTTTATTGGTTACAAGTTAAAAGAAAGAAGATTTTAGATCATCCCTTTTTTTTCTCCATCCATGGCAGAAACTATTTCATTATTCATTCAATAGAATGTTTATAAATATCTTAAACATGCCAATACCTGTGTGGGAATTCATTCATGACTGTGTGGGTGGGTTATTGTACTTCTGTGAGTTATTAGACTTTAGTAGTGGTGTGGTGTGGTAACATACTTGGACCAATGTGAGCCAATACTTGTAAAACATGTATAAACATATACAATATTACCTTGATAAATTGAATCTAAAAATAAAGAAAAAAGAAAGAAATGAAACCTTCCTTGAAGAATTTAAGAGTCTATACTGGACAAGAAAACATGTATTTAAAGAATGGTTACTGGAACCTATCAGAGAAACTACAGAGTGTTTAAGGATTAAATTGCAGCTCACAGTTGTCTAAGGAAGAAGCTGTCACTGTGAGGGGACAGGTGACCTCACAGGCAGGAGGCTGAGCAGCCTATTGAGACTGCTGGATTTGAGCCATCGTGTTCCCTCGGGGCTGCTTGGCCTCCAGGGATCTAGCCTGTCTGTGCGGCAGCTCCTCAGCTGTGATGTGCCTGCTTTTCTAGTGGAAGAGAAGACTGTCTTTACAGAGAGGTTTTCAGCAGAATCTCTAGTTTCCATACATGACACTGGAGAAGCTATGGCAATGCCATGTGAGCACATGCAAAGATGTTCAACATCACTAGCCAGGTGGCATCCAGGGACAAGTCACTGCACAGCTGTCAGAATGACTGAAATAAATGAAAACACCAAATGCTGGTGTGGATGTGGGGAGACTGTATCACCCCTGAAGTGCTGCTGAGGATGTGAGATGCTACAGACATTCTGAAAAGCAGACAGGTTCTTCAAACTGCCATTGACATGCCACTAAGACAACCAAACCTACAGATGTCACCTGTGGCCATTGTCTGCCTGTTCCTGGAATGAGACCCAATTCACAGCAGGTGAGTCCAGTAGATGGAGAGCCGCTTTAGTTGGGTTCCACTGACCTGAGAGGATTGAGGACTTAGGTGTCCTTGCAGGGTCAGCAAGGAGATAATATGGGGGAAGCAGTGCTCACATAGGTTGTCTTTCTAGCTTCTGTGGTTGCTTTTCTTCTAAATGGTGCCTTGTCAAGGTCTATAGACAACTAAGTTTACTATTGTAGCTTACTGTGTTCTGGCCAGTATTGGAACCAGCTCTTTCCTCTGCTAATACCTCCCATGAGGTGTTTATATGTAAGCGATGAAAACTAGTCCTGTGCTGCCCATCCTGATAAACAGAAGTGAGGAAAGGGAAAGAAACAAATGATAAAATAAAAAAATCACAATGGAAAGAATTACAAATATACTTTTAACCAGCACCATACAGCCTAGCAATAACCCTTCTGGGCAGACAGCCAGAGAAATGAAGGTGTCTGTTACCATGGAAACCCTTAAACATGTTTACAGAAGCTTTACTTGTAATAACCAAAACCTAGAAATAACTCCAAGTGCCTTCAGCAGTGCATGACTGAAAAAGCTGTGATATATTCTTATCATGGAATATTGGTGATACAATTAAGTGCATTTTTAATATCTACAACATTTCTGGGTGAATTTCCAACTATGTTGAGTGAGGGGAAAAAAGCAACTACAAAAAGATAATATATAGTTATAACTCCATGTTTATAACATTCTTGAAATGGCAGACTTTGGAGAGCAGAAAAATCATAGTATTTATAATTGCTATGTTAAAAGGAAAGGTTTTTATTAGCTCTCATTTCCAAATTGCTATACAGTTTTGAGTAGATTTAGCTGTGTGTGTGTGTCTGAGAGAGTGAGAGATTATGTCCATACCATACACTGTTCTCCACCAGGACAAAGCATGATCCTTAATCGGTAGTTAATAGAAAGCATAATATCACTAATAACTCCATATATTTGCTTTATCATGTCCTTGGGTGCACTTGAAAAGAATTCAGGAGAATATGTATATTTTTATCTTTTTTGTTGAAAATGAAGGTTGATGGTGATAATTCTCATAGTTTTCTGTATCTGATCAGTTCTGTGAGTTAGAATCCTTGCTCTTCTCTCCCTAGATGGAATTTGTCACTTTGCTATTAGTTCAAGGCATTTGTCTTGACCTGGGCATTTGTCTCTTGGGCATTTGTCTCCTCTGACCCAGGGTGGCTGAGTGTACCCTGAGTGTTTTCCATGGCTCAGGAATAGGCATGGTGAGTGGCTTTCTGGACAGCATGCTTGTCTGGGCAGGGGCACCCGAAGGCAACGGCCAGCATGGCCCGAGGAGTCAGTAGGCAGCGGAAGACTTGAGACTGAGCTTCTCCTTCATGAAGGGGCAGAACTGGGTCATCCATGGAACAAGGAGCTCCTTCCATCCATCTCTGGAAGAGTCATCCATCTCTGGCATATCAGATGGACACAGCAAAACTCAGGGAGTCTATGGAGAGACTGTGGGGAACAGTACTGTGACATCTGGAACCAAACAGCATTTAAATAGGGCCAATTCTTTCTCTTTTGTAAACAAAGATGCTTAAGAAGTATGTTTTTCAGACTCCTGTAAAAGATTTGCAGCACCCCCCAGTTCTCTGCTGTCTCCCAGGGCTCTGAGAAGGATTGTCAGTCATGAGCGCCTCCTGACAAGGAAGTGGCCCCACAACCACTCCCTGGTGTGTGTCAGGGCGAGCAAGATGGGACCAATGGGGTCAGAGTTGTCATTCTGAAGGCCTACAGGAACGGAACTGGGCTTCCCTCTCAGCTGACGTGGGTCAAAATCTCATGCTATGGGCATCCATGCATTTAGTCGCAGTGACCAGACTCCAGCACAGAACAAACAGCAGCTGTTCACTCAGCAGTTTCTGGTCAAGTTGGAGAGGGAAGTGTGCATTATTCTTTTCCACATTCTTAACAAATAGGGCTGTTCTGAAAATTTTCATTAGATAGACAGACATATGTATCCAGTCATGCTGCTGTATCCAAGTGAAAATATTTATTTTAATGCCTGCTTCATGAATACACCTCTTGTCAGCATCCTATTTCTCAGGCTGAGTTTCTTGGGACTGTTCTTGTTAAACTGATTATCCCCCCTCTGAAAATATCTACTACAGCAATTTAGCTAAAAGTGACTAGTAAATAGTAATCCTCAACCAGCATGTTACTCAGGTAGTGAGCTGAAAGAGAGCAACTGAAAGAACAGAAAGGCCCAGATATTTAGCAGGCAGTGCAGGACAATCAGGAAGACACTGGAATCTGCTGGAAATCTCAGATATACCCTCATGCACCCCAGCATCTTTTTAAAAAATCTTTCAATAAATATGAGTTTATTGTTCTTTTTGAAGTCATCTGAAGAATCATTAGAAGTGATTAAAAAATCTGAATAACTAATTTTTTTCTTTGAAATGTACATTCCCATCTAAGGATATAGGGAGTCATCAAGGACAATAGCACAAAACCCTAATCAGTTTCAGTGGTGCTACTACCTGTGTAAAAGTCTGGCAGCAATACATTGAGCACAATCAAATAAATGTTTCACTATGTTTTTATCAAATGCTTTAACTGAGATAAAACATAGATGATCCCATGTCATCATAAAACAGCACATGCTAAGGACCTTAAGAGCCTGTCATTCCTGCTAATCCCTTCCAACCCTGCTGAATGCATTTATAACATGCTCTCAGTTCCTACCTGTACAGGAACTCTTGGTTATCCTGGTTCTTTCCATGTGTGTTACAGCTGAGACAGAGACCTCTTTGCCTCAAAATATGCAATTTCTAAGATTCATATTCTTCTGAATAGAGCATCTGACTTTGCCTCTGTGTGGGGAATGCATGAGCATCCAAGTTCATCCAGCAAGAAATCAGAATCTGAGAGCAGGAACTCATACTGTTCTTAAAACATGACATCCAGGTCATGGCTCAGGTCTGTGAGATTTGTGTGGAGAAGTAGCAGTGTAAAGCATGAGCGAGCCAAACAACTCACTGGGCCACAGTTCCCGCTGACTTTGAATGTGGTGGGAAGCTTTGGAAACACTGCTTTTGTGCTTGCTTCTGGGATAGAACCCTGCAGCCTTCCCTTTGTGGGGAGGGCCTCCCTGGAAGGAGGACAGTAATGAGGCAGCAGCAGAGAGCCAGGAGTCCCTGCTACTCTGGGGAAGGCTTAAACCATCCTGAGCGTGAGTTCAAACTCAGGGAGGTCATTTCCACCGCTCCATCTTTAGAAGACTGGCTCCTATGTCCATGGAGGATTCTCACCATGAGACCCTTTTCACAGGTGGGAGGTGGTATTTCATGACTTTGACCTGCATTGTCCATCTTAACTGCTTTGTTGGACATTTTCTCATCTTGAACAGCCTCTGTTGAGTTGCCTATCCAGCTCTACAGTTCATTTATTGTTTACATTGGGTTCTGTTGTTGAATCCAATAAGTTCTTGTGTGTTTGCTTTTTATATATTGTGGATGTTAATCCCTTGTTAAGGGTGGGATGTGGGAAAACGGCCTCACATTCACTGGGGTGTCTTTTGAACCTACTTAGAGTTTCCTTTAATATATGAAAACTTTTCAATTTCAAGTCCTGCCTGCACTATCCCCACAGTTGCACATATAGTTGTTTTCAAGAATGGAGGAAGGGACAGTTCTGACTGGGAGCCTTCCTTGCAGGACGGGTCAGTTCTGACTTGGAGCCTGGGCTAAGGACAGCCTGCACAGGGACATCTACTGACCATGACTCCAGGAGGGTGAAAAGATGGGGCGGAGTCCTCTGGTCACTGAGGCTGTTGCTCGGTGTCAGAAACAAGGCTGATCCCAAGCAGAAGTTCATGCCTTCCATGGGGAAAAGTGTCAGCACAGGCTTGTTTGATGGAGAAGGGAAACCAGACCCACTCTCCATGAGGGTGGGCACGGCTGCTGATGCAGCCCCCCTGTGGCTGCTGAGGAGGTGGCTGTGGCTGACTCACGGTCACTACACACTCTCCAGGTGAGTCTGCCTGCAGCAGGTGCTCAGGCGGAGCTCATAGAGATGAGAAGAAACTGATTTCAGCAGGCTTCTTGCTCAGAATGTGTAAGATGTGTGACTCCGCCACATAATGTTGACTCTGGCTATGTTTTCAGGTTAGAATATTTTCTAGCATAGTGTAAACTAAATCCATACATTTTATTTTATTTTATTTTACTTTATTTTTTTCAAAAAAATTTTTTTGAGACTATGCCTTGCTATGTTGCCCGGGGTACCACAGATTCAAGTTGCCCTGGGGTACCGCAGACTCAAGTGATCCCCAACCTCAGCCTCCCAGATATCTGGGATTACAGGCACCTGCCACAGCGTCCAGCTGCTTTTTCATGACTAGGTCTCAGTATGTTGCCCAGGGTAGTCTCGAACCCATGAACTCAAGCGATTCCAAGCCTCTTGCCTCCCAGAGCTTGAACAACAGGTGCGCGCCACCATGCACAGCTTGGATCCATACATTTTAGGTTAATGACTAGATGGTGCTGAATCTCACACTGTTCTTTTCAGCTACCTCCCCTGTCATATATATAAGTAAGGGTAAAGTAAATGTATCAACAAGCATTGATGGATAGTAGTTTTTAAATATTTGACCTACTTATGCTAAGAAGCACTAGGATCAGTTTTCTCTCTTTGGTACATTTTCCTCCTCCCTCTCCTTAACCGTAGGAACCTCACGATCTTTATCAACTTCCACTAGTTTTATAAGTATTTTGCTTTTACCAATTGTCTACTTTGTCCAGTGAATTTCTTGGTCATTCTTATTTGCTTCACTATTATATATCATTCCCTCAGTCCCCTTTTATTTTCCTATAAGTGGCAACACGTCCTCATTTCTCATGGTCAGGTAAACATTACGTGCATTCCCCATATCTTCATGATCTGGTGCCTAATCAGTGAGCACTTAACCTTCTTCCCATGTCCTACTTTAAATAATTATGCAACACACATTGTAAAGTACATCATTTTTCATTATTTTTGGCCGGATTGAAAATATGATTTTGTCGTCACCTCTGAAGTGAAAAAGGAACAGTTCTATTAATCTAAGCACATTTCCCTAATGTCTAAGGACATTAGCAATTATGAAGCAAGCAGAAGTTTCAGAAATCTTTCTTGCTGCTGGGAACTCTTCCCTCACCACACAGAGAAGCTGGATCACCTTGAAGATGTGAGGAAGGGCCGGCACACACACAACTCACCTTACAGTTGAGCTGCTGGCCTGTTTCAGGTGCACAAGTGACACAGCTGAGATGAGAGCAGCCCAGATGAGCCTCCATCAAAGTGCTGCTGGGAATCATGAGCAGATGAAGCGGTGTCTCAGGTGCTCGGTCATGGAATGATTTTTATTGCATCGCTATGTAAAAAGCACTTTACAATACACAAATCTGATGTACTGTGATAGGAAGGAGGATAGAAACTTTTTCTCTTTTCATAATATGGATTTTCTTAAATATGGATCATGAGGGCCTAAGCAAATTAAAGGCTCACAAAGGATGAGCTAGAACCTTGAACATGCTCAATTTTCATCATGATTCAATTAAAATTAATTGCTACTAAGTGGTTGTATTTCTGGACAGGACATAGGATTTACTCTAAATTCAGTGTATTCGAGAAATGATTTGGGGGAAAAGTGTTCTGTGAGATAATATAGGAAATAACAAAAAGGAAATGACCCAGTGTTGTTGGAGACCCCGGGAGGGAAGAAGAAAAACGGGTGGAGGAAATTAAGACAGTCTAAGACAGAGTTGTAGACTCGGGCTCAGTAGGTATGAACTGAGTCATTTTGCTAGAGTTTCCAAGTTCCCTTAAATATCCTTGTAAAGAAATGTACAATGCCATAATAAGGAAGGTAAAACCAAGATTCTGGGGTATGTAGCACATGGGGTAGGAGGATGGGGGGATTCATTGTCTAGCAGAAAAACACCTGTGGGGGTAATGCCTTTATCTTCCAGGGAAATGTCTCTCAGCTGGATCAATCATAGGAGGTTAGGGGGCTGCCAATACAGACAAGAGACTTGCTGGAACCATCTCCAGTGTGCCGGAGTGATGTTTGGAATGAACAAGGGTGTTCCTTCATTCAGCGCATATCTCATCCATTTTTGGCATCCCACACAGTGTGACAATGGTAGTAAACAGAACTGCAGAGCGACTGCCAAAAACAAGATTCTAATTGTGGACAGGGCAAGGTAGATCCCTGTCAGAAGGCCTTTAGCTTCGATCACCCTGTATTGTGGCAGTCTCGGAGAAGACTACCACTGATCCAGACAGGGGTGTTGTTATCTTCTTTTAAATGAAAAGCAGGTGGTTACTCTAGTCTAAGCACATTCTCACATATGAGATTATAGCAGTTCCTGAGGAAAGGGATCTACGAAGAAGAAAATGTCTTAAGATCAACAAATGTCAAAACTATGACATGATGCATATCCCCTAGTTCTGAATCTAAGTCTGCCTTGTAATATGGAGTAATTTCTCTCTGAATAGCAAAGCCCAAATAATACTAGTTCTCATCTCAGGGAAACTCCTATTAGTCCCATTTATTCACATCCATGATGCTCTTTAAGCTCTGAGACAATCTAAGGAAGGGGCTTTATGTTTATCCACATTTTACAGCTGAGAATGAGCTGGACTAATTGGGTGAGCGTAACACAGCTGGTCATGGTGGCACAGAGATTATCCTCAGTGAAGTTTGTCTGATAAGAAGTCAAATATTTTCTCAATGATGCTGGTTCCTTTCAACCTGTTTCAATGGTGGAAACTGGTGCTGCCTTGCGGACCACTGGTGAAAAGAGAGGGTGGGGGAATAAAGAGGCCACACTCTGGATCCTTTCTCTAGTTTCAACAAAATCGCGCCTGTTATATAAATGTGGGTTCCCACCTCTTACATTGTTGGTAAGAATGTGAACTGACCCAGCCACTAGGGAAAACTGTATGGAGATTCCTCAGAACACTGAAAATTGATTTACCATATGTTCCAATGACTCCTGGGAATCTAGCCAAAGAACTAATTCCAAAGGAAACCTGCACTTCTATTATTTATTGCAGCCAACCAAGATATGGAAACTGCCTCAAAATAGATGAATGGATCAAAATGTTGTGGTGTGTTTATACAATGGGATATAATTCAGCAATCAAAAAAGATAAACCCATGCCATTTCCAGCAACATGCATGGGGCTAGCCATTATGCTAACCAAAATAAGTTGGAAGGTAAAAGATAGATGTTGATGGCCTCACATACGGGATATGGAGAAAACAAACAAAAGGTCAAGAAAAATTCAAAGCTAGCAACCTGACCATAGATCTGAGGAGAGGAGGGATGTTAAAATAGGGGCGGGAAAAACAAAGGGTAATATGGTGATGGATCATACATAGGTGATACAATGGTGGAAGAATTGTGGAGACTATGGCAATGTGAGAAAAAAATAATTAAAGAAAAATTGTGCATTTCTGTGAAAGTTTATTTGAAAAAAAAAAAATCCCAAACATTGTCTCATGCCACGGTGGCTACTGATCCTGTTACGAGCTGCACGAGCAAGTTCTCAAAGTCAGAGACCTGGTCTGTCCTTTCTCTGGTCTCAGCACATTGAGAACCCTACCTGCCCTGGGAACCAACCTGCAGGAGGAGGAGGGGCTTGTGGAAATAACTGTCCTTGGGATGAGCTCTGGCTCCAAAACTGGGCTGTCTGAGCCTCTGCCATGACGTCCAGCCACCTCAACATTGCTTCTCATCAAAGCCGATTAAATGACACACGTGTCTTCTGCCTCTCACTGTTAACAGCTGGTGGAGCTCTCCCCCAGAGAGAGGACTATCCTCTCCAAATCTCTTTTAAAAATTCTGAAAGAAAAGTTGTAAGAAAGAAATACAAAAGGGCGAGAGGGTTTCACTTTTTAATGGCTATCAATCACTTTTCACATTTAGATCTTGAATCAACAATTGAAAGAATAAAGGAGTTTATATAAAATACATAAATAAATTCATTTTCTCTAACACCTGATTCTTTCAAGGTATTTTGTGCACAGGTTTTAAAATACTTTAAGTCAGTAGATAAACATAATTTGTAGCTTAGCTTAAT
>PVHY01029040.1:0-14671 GCA_004024945.1 Uropsilus gracilis | reverse complement strand
CTTTTCTTTTCTTTTCTTTTCTTTTCTTTTCTTTTCTTTTCTTTTCTTTTCTTTTCTTTTCTTTTCTTTTTCAGACTAGGTTTCGCTATATTGCCCGGGCTAATCTTGAACCCGGACTCAAGCGATTTCCAACCTCAGCCTCCCAGGTAGCTGGGATTACAGGCACGTGTCACCACACCCAGCTATATTTTGAGACTAGGTCTCGCTGTGTTGCCCCGGGTGGGTCTCAAACCTGTGGACTCAAGCGATTCCTAGTCTTGGCCTCACTTCCTAGGCTAGGATCAAGGCGCATGCCACTGTGTCCAACCTGGAGATATCTACTCTTGAGAGCTTGTTTGGAGGTTTTAGCAGGGGAGCGTAGCTACTCGTATACCCTCGACCGAGGAAGGGTCCGTCTCTATTCGGGGAAGGCCGTCCTCTTCCACCAAGCCCGCAGCTTCGGGAGGGACGCATATGGAGCGGTGAGGGAGGAAGGGGACACCCGCCTAGCCAGCCAGATCAACCGAATCAACCCTGGCGATCAATGGGGTGACAGATGTCGCAGCCGGATCGCCCTCACATCCCAGGAGATATCTACTCTTAAGACAGAAAACTGTTGGCCACTTGATCTTCCTTGATTTTTTTTCTGTTGTTTTCTTTGTTTTGAAAGATCCAAATATTAACATGACTCAGATTCTCCCATTCAACAATCACACTGGCAAGAAAACCCCAGGTGGTCTTCACTCATACAGCAATCTGCTCTCTTGCCTCCAAAATTCAACAGGCGTGGGGGGGGAAGGTGGCACTGGAAACATAACCTTTTTATTTCCAGGCCAAGCAGAGCTCCTGACAGGATGGAAGGAGTGATTCAATAATGAGTGAATTAGTGAACGACTTGATGGCTCAGACAGGGCAGTCACTAAGGCCACCATACTTTCCTAGGTTCTATCACTCAGTCTTCAGTCACCTCTCTGGAGGAACCTGCAGTGAGCTTGCCGGAAAGACTATTTCTCCCCCAGTCCTTAAAGGTGAAGGTCCATTCAACAGACCCTCACATCAGTTAAAGAGAACTCAGCACAGTCTTTGCAGCTGTGTGGAGATGGATGGAGTGACTCCACCCTCCTCCCCAAGGACAATGGGTGGGGACTGGTCTCATGTTTATATAAAGGCTCATCCTGGTGAATTTCCCAAACAAAGAGCAGAGACTCCAAAAGCAGGACTTTACTCAGAGAAATGAAAATGACCAGCCTTCCACCCTCCTTACCTCCCTCCCAACATGCCACAGCATTTTCTCATTAAAATAGAAAGAAAGGGCCGGGCACGGTGGCTCGTGCCTGTAAGCTTCAACCTATGAAACGGCCGGGGCTAGGGATCGTGGTTTGAGTCCTGCCTGGGGCCCGTAACGAGACCTAGTTCCAAAAAAATATAACTGGGCGTGGTGGTGCGCACCTGTAATCCCAGCTACTTGGGGAGCTGAGGCTGGGGACTGCTTGAGTCTGTGGTACCCCCGGCAACGAGAGCCTGCGGTTCCACCGGCAAAAATAGTGAGACCTAGTCTCAAAAAAAAAAAAAGAAAGAAAGAAAGAATTGAGGCCCCCTCTCCCCACAACCCCCACCCCCAAACACAGATGGAGAAATGGAGCCTGGACAGACTTGAACACTAGTAGTCTTCAGTCTTCACTGGCTATGATGTGGAAGCTGCCAGAACCACTACCTTCTCTGTACAGGAAGGAAAAATCAAGTAACCCAGTTGGGTACCAGGGAGACTATATGTGAGCCCCACCCCATGGGTTTAGCCCCACTCTCAGACTAGGCACCCACTGGGAGACACACACACACACACACACACCTCCTGAGTTGCAGCCCACCCTACACAAGGGCCCAGGAAACATTAGCTATTGCCATTAATGTCCTTGTTTGATTCACCCGCTGAATGAGGAACCAAGACAACCCACGCTCCCTGCAGCTCACAGTGCCCAGCATCAGGCCGCCTCTCAGGGCAAAGCCCTGGGAAAGCAGCTGCTCTCTGGCAACATGTCTACGCAGCCTGTCTCAGATGCTCCTGCAGCCTCCGCCACCACCTCACGGCTGCTCCCTCTTACTGGCCCAGCACCCCGACCCACACTGGCCATCCCCTAGTACCAATCGTTGTTACAGAGCCTTAAAAGTTCACGGCTCTTTGACAAACACAGGAGGGCACATTTTCTGAGAAGTGCTGCCAGAAACATAACCAGGTGGAGATATTACAAGAGTGTCTGGCAGTCCGGGGCCCTCACGACACCTGGGAGGGACCCCAGAGTCACATGGGACAAGGGCGTCTGTTTATGTAGCTATCTGGCACTAACCTGTCCATGCCTGAAGGGTTCAAGGCACCCAGTAGGGCTGCATAAATACTACTTGGGTGTATATCCGAACCAATGCCAAGGGGTCGCTGTCTCTTGCCTCCCCATCTCTCCCTGAAGGGGGAACCAGATCGTTTCAGTTTTCTTCTGCCTGTGGGGTCTGGCAAGCTGGTCTGCAGTTCTTCCTCTCTCTTTGTCATGGACACTATAGCTCTTGACC
Source organism: Uropsilus gracilis (assembly GCA_004024945.1). NCBI lineage: Eukaryota > Metazoa > Chordata > Mammalia > Eulipotyphla > Talpidae > Uropsilus > Uropsilus gracilis. The sequence goes on along the minus strand of PVHY01029040.1, from coordinate 12,130 downwards.
TCTAATTCTTTTTTTTTTTTTTTTTTTTTTTTTTTTTTTTTTGAGACTAAGTCTCACTATTTTTGCCTGTGGAACCACAGGTTCACGTTGCCCAGAGTACCACAGACTCAAGAGATCCCCAACCTCAGCCTCCCAGGTAGCTGGGATTACAGGCGCACACCACCATGCCCAGTTAATTTTTGGGACTAGGTTCCACTATGTTGCCCTGGGTGGGTCTCGAACCCACGGACTCAAGCAATTCCCAGTCCCAGCCGTGCTCCAGAGGCTTGTGCTTAAAGGCACGCATCACTGTGCCCAGCTCTTAACCTCTAATTCTTAAGAAGATACTGAAAAGATCCCAAGGCTGCCTTAGAGTAGAAACTTTTCTATAACCTGTTGCCTCCCCTCCACCAAGCAGCGTTGCCCTAAACCTCTATGTCTGACCTGCAAAGGCAGGATGCTGGCCTCCACTGAAGGGCTACCAGGTGTGTAGGCACACGTTCGTGTGGTGCGATCATTTGAACTGTGCAGAGGAGCTGTAATCTTGAATCCCTTCTGGGAAAGGTTTCAGTTCTCAGTAGGGGAGGGGCTGTCACCACACACAGCCAGGCTGACCTGAGTCAAGTCTCTGATCTCTCACTTCCCGGTTGTGCTAATGTTGGGCAAATCACATGGGCATTCTGAGCCTGCTTCCTCCTCTACAAAATGAAAGCAGTACTGTCTCCCTGTAGGGCTGCCGGGAGGGTTACAGGATGAGATATGAAGGAGCCCAGCCCTGCACTTAACCAACCCAGTAGGGCCCAACCAGTCCCCTTCCGGGTAGCAACTCAAAGATGCAAAGTGATGATGCATTTTTCTGCAAATTATTTCTGCTGACCCCTGAGTCTTTGGCTTGGGTTTGGTTTGTGAGAAGGAAACAGAAAAATGCATCTGATGGTCTAAATTGCTCAGGACCACAACTACTGCCTTTCTTTCTTTCTTTCTTTCTTTTCTTTCTTTCTTTCTTTCTTTCTTTCTTTCTTTCTTTCTTTCTTTCTTTCTTTCTTTCTTTCCTTTTTTTTTTTTTTTTTTTTTTTTTTTTTTTTTTTTTTTTTTTTTTTTTTTTTTGAGACCAGGTCTCGCTATTTTTGCCTCTGGAACCGCAGGCTCACATTACCCGGGATACCACGGACTCAAGCGATCCCCAGGCTCAGCTTCCCAGGTAGCTTGGATTACAGGCATGTGCCACCACGCCCAGCTATTTTTGGGGGGGGGACTATGTTGCCCCAGGCAGGTCTTGAACCGCGATCCCTAGTCCCAGCCATGACTCCATAGGTTGTTGCTTACAGGCACACACTACTGTGCTTTGCTGCATTTCTTTCTGCAGCCATTGTCAATGAGTCATCACTGTAGAGCCTCACCAAAGCAGCCTTCCCTGTGATATTCTGCTGCCCAAGAGGAAATATATTTTGAAAAGAGTCTTCCCTTGCTGTACTGGTTATGGTTCAGAATCTAATAAAGACCCCCTCCCCTTTTGCCATTCTAACCCTCCCTTCCACTCTACCTTCCTTTCCTGCTTCATTTTACTTCATAAGTCATCACCACAGGGTCTACACACACACACACACACGCAAATACATGCACACATAAACATACACATGCGTGCACACACACAGAGCCAGATGTAAGCAGGGTAGGGAAAGGATGCAGGATGATAGGTACTGTGTTCACTGCTATGCTCCAGTGCTGAGAATAGCTCCTATGTTTATAGTCACTAAAATACAAATTATTGGAAAAAATGGATCCTAGCATGCACTAAAAGCCAAACTGGAGGCTATAGCCTAATAATAGTAAAACATCACAATAGCCCCTCATTTCAGCTTACAAAACCCTCTCACAAGACTTATTTGATCTCAAGCAAGGATGTGGTCTCTGTATCTTCTAGGTAAAGATACCTAACTCAGAGAGATGACGTGTCTTTGACAGGTAGAAGAGGTTCTTCTGACCTGCTGAGCGTAGGCAAGTCACTTCCCTTCTCTAATCTCAGGGTTCCCTGTTTGCACATGAAAAGATGAGGTTCCTTCTGGAGCTAAAGCTTTTTAATTCTTAAATCCTGTGACCTCATTAGTAACCCTTCAGAGGTTGACTCAAACAATGTTACCCACAAACCACAATTGCAGAATCAAATGCTGAAACTTCAGTCCATCTGATTCCATTTCTAGATCTCTTGCAGAGCTTGTACCCTTGGGGGATATTCTGGCTGGGTCCTGAGTCACAGAAACAAAAGTACACAATCAGTCTGTGTAACCATGAGTTGTGGTGGGTGTTGCTATTATATAGTCAATTTATTTAATCCCCTCCCAAAAAATCACTCTGCATTTGGCTGGGTTTCCCTAGCCTCCTAACTTGACTGCCCAGCTATTGCTCCTCTCTCCAACCCATCTTGTACATACTTGAAAATTAAATGAGCAAGCCTTTCTTTTAAGAAATCAAAAAAAAATCTTTTTCCTCAATATTACTGTTTGTATTGAGTGCCATTGTTACATTGTGTGAATTCATATCACATATGCACATATGTTCTTTTTCTTAATTTTTATTTTGTAATTTTCATACAATATTGATCACATTTGTATGGTTGTCCTTCCCCTTAGGCTTGACCCTCCCTTCCATTTTGTACCCCTTATCCCCCACCCTTTGGTCCCTTTCCCCCTTCCCCTCCGGTCATTCCAACTCTGCTCACTGCAAGTCATTTAGCCCACTAGTTTTTTCTTTTTCTAGAACTAGGTCCTTTTTTCCTGGGTGTGGACTTGCACTCCTGGATAGCAACAGACCAGACTGCTTGAATCTCCAGGACTAACTGAAGCAGATAGTCAGGCCAAGTATGTCAGGAACTTGTTGTAGGGCAATTAATTGGTGCACTTCTCCAGGATCCTTTCTGGTGTCTGTCACATGGTGCTGGTTCTGTGCTGTACAGTTCTGATATCTTGGTTTGGGAATCCAACTCCCAGTCGCTGGTGGTGGAGGTGTTCCCTGTTGGGGACAGATTTTCCCAGGTAGTTGGGCCAGCTCCTCTCCTCTTCCATGTTAGCAGTTCTGCCACAGGGCAATAGCCACACCTCTGTGGTTTTCTCCCCCTGTTGGAAATCAAAAATCCTTAGTGGCTCCCTATTCTGCCTTAGTGGCAGAATATAGTAGGAGGGTTTAGTCTACCGTTTGAGGCTTTCCTCGACCCTGCCCTAACTCTTGCAAAATTATCTCCCTGCCCCATCTTGTTTGCTTGGACCTGAAGTTTCTGCTGCAATTTATTTCTGCTTCATTCATTCATCATTCTGCTTTATATCCCCACTACATGCCAGGCACTCACAGCTCAAGATACTGGTTTAATAAGCAACACAAGTTCCTGTCTGCATGAAGTGTACATTCTGGAGAGCGGAAAAATGATGAGCAATAAACAAGTAGAAAAGATCACATCAGAGAGTGCTAAAGATATCAGAATTGTGCTGTGATGACAGTAGTGCAAACACGCAGGATGCAGTGATTGGAAGGCAGGTGGACCACCTCAGTGCCGGGGGGTGGGTGGGCAGGGGTTCTCTCTCGAGGTCACATGTCTTGTGGAAGACCTGATCTGGACACCTGAGAATAGAGTGGTCCAGATTAGAGGACCAACTAGTGCAAAGGTCCTAAGGTGGCAACAAGCTTCCCATGTCCTTGGGTGGAAAGAATCTACTTATGGCTAGGCAGGGTGGTTCACGCCTGTAGTCCAAGTGCTGGGAGGCAAGAGACCTGGGATTGCTTGAGTTCATGGGTTCAAGACTACCCCGGGCAATGCAGCAAGACCTGGTTTTGAAAAAGCAGCTGGGCGTGGTGGCGTGTGCCTGTAGTCCCAGCTACCTGAGAGGCTGAGGCTGGGGGTCGCTTGAGTTCGTGGGATGGGGACTACCCCAGGGCAACATAGCAAGACCTGGACTCAAAAAAAAACACAAAAACTCTTATGGCCAAAGCATAAGAGGGCCAGGCAGGTAAAGATGAGGTCAGGGAGGGAGGCAGGGCTCCAGAGAAGCCCTGGGAGTTCGGTTTTGTTCCAAATGCACAGAAAGCTGTTGGAAGATGACCACAGCTGAGCGATACAATCTGACACCTATTTGAAAAGACACATGTTTTAAAGGACTCTGTTGCTGCATGGAAAAAGAAGCAAAGAGATCAGCTTAGAGACTTGTGAAGCATCAAAGTGGCCCAGTGATATGATGACCCAGAGACTGGAGGTGCAGGTGGAGAGAAGTGGAGGGAGCAGGGATGTTTCTGGAAGTAGAGTTAATGAGATCACCTTAGGTAAACTCATGTTACCTCATTACCTCTATTTTCAAAATGGTATGATTTTTTTTAAAAAAGACAAACTGATGTTCTTGTTGGGAGAACATAGGGTAGTAGCATAGGAGGAACAAGTTCGATTTTAGATTCCTTGCCCACCTTTCTTGTACTCCTCAACAAGACTAGGCTTTCTCCAGCCCTTCTATCCTGATTTTCTCTCCACCTTGACCCTCTGCTTTCTCTTCACCATACTGAATAATTTTTGTGACCTCTCACACCCCTACCAAGCCAAGGGCAGCTTGCTTTTGTGTTTTCTTCCTTTATCACTGACTCTCTGGGTGTATGTGCATGTATGTATGTGTGTGTGTGTATTTCCACCAATAGGCATTGAGATTAATTTTTCTTTTGATGGCTGCCTTCTGCCTCCCTCTCCTTGGTGACCAATTTGTTAAGGGTTAGTGCTCCATGGTAAACAGAATGAGCTGGAGTGTGTTAGCTGCAGGCATAACTGAAATCTCATTTATCAGTCATATCAACTAAGTGGCTGGTTTCTCTGAGTCTTGGCTTCAGAACTGGGAAATGGGAGGCTGGATGGAGTTGGGATTAAATAGATTATGCACGTAGGGTGCTTGGGAAGCTCTGGCTATTTTGGGGGCAAGACAGTGGTGCTTCTTGCAACTATGACTTTGGCACGTTGTTTTTTCTTTTTGAATCTCAGTTTGTGCATCTGTAAAATGGGATGTAGATAGAGTTCAGCTCTAAGATACTCTATGCCTCTGTTCTATTTGTTAACACTTCCCAGTGTACTTTGAGTCAAGCCACCCAAACCCAAGGGGTGTGATTCGTTCTTCTTGGTGTTGCACCGCCCTCTATTGGAGGTGTTCTGCCAGTATTGTTGGGTCCCTATCTGCGGATGCTCCTGGAGACCTCTCTGACCTACCTCCTCAGAACAACTTCTTCCTGAGTAACGTCTCTTTCCATGTAGCTTTGGGTTGCTTTGACCCAAAAAAAAAAAAAGTTTTTCCATTAAAAAAATCTGTCCCTATTTTATTCCTTTTCAAGGACCACACTGTAAATATTCAGAGTTTGGGAGTTTTTTGTTTTGTTTTTCTATTTTAAACTATTTTGATATAACTTCAGAAAAAAATTGCGATGTAATAAAATATGCCCATCACCTGGATTTCTCAAGTGTTAATTAAAATTTTGCCCCATTTGTTATACCATTTTCTCTCTTTTCAAATCTTTCTGAGTCTCTCCCACGTACATACACACACATATATACATTATATGTAATATATAGTATAATATGTAATATATAGATATTTTCCTGAATCTTTTGCATATACATCACAGTCATGAAGTCCATTTATCCCTTAATATTTTATTGGAGATGATGTGCTATTTTACAAAATCTTCAGACTTTATTCAAATTTTTCAAACTATCTCTTTATAGCAGAAGAGAACCCCATATCCCATTTTATAGTCAAGCCTGTATTTTATATTTGCCTTGACTCTGGAGTAATTTCAGATTTTTTCCTTTGTTTTTAAAGGCATTCACATATTTTAAGGATACAGGCAGATATCTTACAGAATGTTCCTTTGTCACATGCTTCCTAATGATTACATTTCAGCTGCGCATTTTTGGCAGGAAGAATACAAAAGTTTAGAGGATTTTGAGCTAAAAAGAACAGTCTGTGTTTAGGAAAGATGTGTGATAGTGATATAGAAAACCTTTATAATTGTTACATAAATATAACTTATGTAAACAATTGCTTATTTACATAAATAAACACTTAGGGAGCTGTTAAAACTGCTGATACCCAGCCCCAGACCCTCCACATTTTGATTAAATGGGCATTTGCTTGAACTTTATTATTTTTAAAAAGTTCTCCAGGTGCTTCTACGCTGCAATCAGGGTTGAGAATCACTGGTTTCTAATCGGCTACTTCCAGAAAGAACATCAGACTGGTTACAGAGATGCATCAAAATACGGGGTAGCAGATAAAGTAGGAAAGGAAAGACATTCAATAGAAGGACATATCTGAGTCATAAAATTTGCTCTAACAAACAACATGAAGATAATGAAGAGACATTAAAGATAGAAGCCCAATTTTAAAATGATATATATACAAGGTGAAACCACATTGGGTCTATAAAAAAGACTGAGAAGAAGAAAAACAAAGAAAAAGGTCCGTGGTTGCATTTGAATGGCGATATTGTGGGTAATCTTTTATTTTTTCCACTTTTTTTTCTTTTCACCTTTTCCATTACAGAGTTTGAGGTTTTAAAAAAAAAGGTCTGAGGCATTTTTTTTTTTACAATTAGAATGTCTTAGAATGTCAATGTAATTAAAATAATTTTCATTTGCTCACTGCTCACTTAATTTTCAAAGTACATGTTATCGCATAACGCAATGATAAGTAGATGCAATGAAGATGATTGACTGAATGTTTACTATGTGTCAGGTATGTAGCTATATGCTTTACATCTTAATACTTACAGTTCTTTAAATCTTTTGACTCTTTGAAGAAGGTACCATTATCAGCCCCATTTGACAAGATGAAGAAACTGAAATTCAGGAAAGTCTCTAAACTCTATGTCTGAGCAAGGAATTTCCTCTGAAAGTAACATTCAATCACTAAGTCCACTACTATCTAGTTGCTAGGGAAAATAGGTATTTTTATGCAAACTCCATTATATTTAGCCATTCTGCATCTTTATTAAGGTGATTTTTTTTGTATCAGATGCATTGTTTAATATGTAAGATGACTTCATAACTGTGACATATACTCAAATGATTCAGATGTTTAATATGTAAGATGATTTGGTATGTTTTGGTTAGTAGCTTTGAAAATGGAATAAAAACACTTGCTATACTTTGATTAGCAGCTTTCCATCAAAACCCAGGCATACGCTTTTTTTCAAAAAAAAACAAATGCAACAATTAAATGACTAAGTTAGGCAATATTCAGTCATTTCATTTATAGCAAAGAATAAAAATGTACTGTGATACTTAAAAACATCTCTAGAATGAAGTTGTTCTTCCAAAGGAAATCAGAAAGTCTGATTTCTAATGTCCCAGAAGGACAAAACACCTTTTTTTTTTTTTTCTTTTTGAGACTAGGTCTCGCTATTTTGCCCGGGGAACTGCAGGCTTACATTGCCCAGGGTACCACGGACTCAAGTGATTCCCAGCCTCAGCTTCCCAGGTACCTGGGATTACAGGCTCACGCCACCATGCCCAGCTAATTTTTGGGACTAGATTTCACTATGTTGCCCCGGGTGGGTCTTGAACTTGCGGACTCAAGCAATTCCTAGTCCTGGCTGCACTCTGTAGGCTGCGATTAAACACGCACCACCATACCCAGCCAGGACAAAACACTTTTACAAAAAGTGAGGTCTACGTAAAAATAGAAAATATAATCTAAAAGTCTGGTTTAGCTAAGGTGAGTTTTAATTGATTATGGGGTTTTTTTAAAAGAAATGAAAAAAACCTGTGAGCCATCTATTGTGCTTTACTGAAAAAGGTTAGGGATAAGGAATCCTGGGTTTTGGTGAAGTCACTTCCCCTCTTGGAGTTTTTATTTCCTTATTTATAAAATGAAGAGATTGAGTCATAATGAATTTCCCAGTTGAAAAATGTATGACTCTACGATTGTATTGTTCTGTATTACCTGAATCTAGAGGGTGACTAAAAGGGACAGTCCTCCCTTGGCCCTGAGGATTGTTGAACAGAAGATACTGAATGAGCCATTTTTTCCCTGCCAACCCTCTCTCCACTGAGACTGAGCTCAGCTCTCATCAGAGAACTGAGGGCTGAGAAAAACAAAGAGAAGCAGAGTAACTGAATCTGAAGAAGTAGGAGGAGAGAGAAATTAGGAGGAGGAGGAAGGAAAGGAAGAGAAAAGATGTCCCTTTTTGTGAAGGATATATTTAAACATCTATCCTACATAACCCATATTTAAACATGCCACCATTTTATAATCAAGTCAAAATCTATATAATCCATTCTTATATTCCAAGTTGGATAAAGTGAATTTGGATCTGTAAAGAACCCTTAAAAAGCACTGCATGTATTTCAAAATCTCCCAGACATTTTTCATTTCATGCAAAGTGTTTTTTTCTTTGCATCATTTATAGTTCAACAGCTGTGCTGTCTAAATTGGTAGCTACTAGCCATTTGCAAATTTAAATTAATTAAAACTAAATGAAATGTGAAAACCAGGTCTTTAGCATACTAACCAACTGCCAAGTGCTCAAAAGCTATATGGACCTAGTAGCCGCCATCTTGGACAGCATAGACAAGAAACACCTCAAAGGGAGTTATGTTGAACAGCACTGTTCTAGAGTGTTTGATTAATGAAGCTCAGAAAATTTCAGAGAAAATTAGATAGCAAAACAAGAAGGATGAACATAGGAAGTTGTAGTGTCAGGTATTGTTTTAAGCAATTTAGATGTATTCTGTCACCCACTCCTTAACTCACTCCCATCAGGTGGATGTATCACCAGCCTAGTAACCATTAAGTTTCTGTCCTTGGCTGTTTATCCTTGCTCTGCTCCTCTTTGCCTTTTTTTGCAAAGAAAACAGGCAAACCTAACAGAAAATAAGATGGTGGTAGAAATAAGGCAAGAGTGAAACCACAGCCTCATGACTGCAGTAAAAAAAATGCCCAGCTGCACCATGACAGACTGGTTGAGATCAAACTTGGAGGAGAAAGGGATGTGAATGCAGTCCCTGAAAAATGTTGCCTATTTCTCTGAAAACCTGTTGATACGAAGACCTTTTAGCTTTCTTCTTCCTTTGAGCCCTCCCATAGAAGCCCCCGTTTCTCCACAGATCAGGAAGATGGCCCCTGAATTAGCAGTCAACCATTTCCTCAGGATGCCGGGCTCTTGATTAAACCTAATTTCCTTCCATCAATTCATGGTTCTTGAGTTTTGGTTTTGAGAGATGGGTAGCCAGACCCCAAACTCCTATAAGAGATACTTGTGTTATCCCCATTTTATAGGTGATAAAAGAGACTTAAAGATTTGACTAAATGCCTAAGACTACATAGCAAGCAAGTTTACCCAGTCTACCCAACTTCAGAGTCCATGCCTTAATTCATCTTTGCTCAAGTTTAAGGGGCAAAATGAATCAGTCTCTCACAGATTGTTGTAGGTGTGGTATATGTTATCTTCTCAGCACTGTGCTAGGCCTCAGCGCTGTGCTAGGGGACAAAATTCAACTAAGCCACCACTGAAATCTGAATTAGAAGGAACAGCCACAGGAAGAGCAGAGACATTGGCAGTAAGAATATTCTGAGGTATTTATAATTACAAGGTCCTGGAAATAACCCAAATGCCTCAAGACAGATGACTGAATGAAAAAGATGTGGTATATATACACGATGGACTATTATGCATCAATAAAAAATGACAAATTTGATGATTTTTTTGGTAACATGGATGTACCTAGAAGAAATCATACTGGCAGAAACAAGTCAGAAGGAAAAAGACACTAAATGGTTTCACTAATATATGGACAACCAAATGAAAGTACACAACTGCAGGGGGGACCAGCTGGAGTGGCCAGGGAAGAGAGGTGGTGGGGGACCCCCAGGGATCACAACGATGTGAAATATATATATATATAAATATTTTTTTAAAAAAAGAATATTCTCAGGTAGCAAGCCGGGCACAGTGGCACGTGCCTTTAGTCCCAGCCTAAGATGGGAGGTTAAGACTGGGAATCGCTTGAGCCATGGGTTCGAGACCTGCCCCTGGGTCATCTGAGCCTCCTGGAGTCTACTCAACTCTGCTCTACTCAATTCTATTCATTTCTCTACTCAACAGCCACATGATCCTATAAGTGCAAGTCAGTGGTCAGTCAGAACTTTCCAGAACAAGGCTGGGCACAGTGGTGCATGCCTATAAACGGCAGATTAGGAAGCTGTGGCAGGAACCAGGGATCACAGTTCAAGTCCCGCTTGGGGCAATATAGCAAGACCTGGTTCCAAAAAATTAGCTGGGCATGGTGGCCCATGCCTGTAATCCCAACTACCCGGGAAGCTGAAGCTGGGGATCGCTTGAGTCCATGGTGCCCCAGGCAATGTGAGCCTGTGGTTCCACAGGCAAAAATAGCGAGACCCAGTCTCAAAAAAAAAGAACTTTCCAGAACACCACCTTCCACTTAGAGCAAAGCCCAAAGGTATTGCGAAGGTGACAAGGCCCTCAGCATTCCGCTGTCTGCCACTTCCCTGATCTCACTTGCCACTTGCACTCCACCCAGTCACGTTGGCCTCTCTGTAATCCCAACACCACAGCGCCACTCCAGCCTCTGGGCTTTGCTGCTGGGATGGATGCTCCTCTCCAAACCTGAGCTCATTCTTTCACCTCCTCAAGTCTGAGCTCCAACGTCACCCTCTCCATGAAGCCTTCCCTGACCCACACTCACATTCAAAACCCTTTCACTTGCTTCACTTCTCTCCTGTCACTCATCTGCTCCTAATGGGCCATGTCTTTACAGGCCTTTCCTTGAGACAATGTGCTGTCTCATGAAGAGTTTGCCTTTCCTGTGGGGGCAAGAATCTTCACTCTGTTGCTTGTAAGGTCCCCAGTTCTTAGCACTCGCACCTAATAAGGGGCTTGGCAACCCCTTTATTTATTTATTTTACTTTTTATTTATTATTTTTTTTTTTGAGACTATGTCTCGCTATTTTTGCCTGTGGAACCACAGGCTCACGTTGCCCAGGGTACCATGGACTCAAGCAATCCCCCAGGCACGAGCCACCATGCCCAGCTATTTTTTTGGAACTAGGTCTCACTACAGGCCCCAGGCAGGACTTGAACCGCGATCCCTGGCCCCAGCCACTTCATAGGCTGAAGCTTACAGGCACGAGCCACCCGGCTAACCATATCTTTAATACATGCAGATTGAACACCAGCTCCTCTCCCTTAGGGTTCTCTGCTAGATTTGGGATCTATCTCCTGGACTTGGCCTCCTTCTTCTTAAGATGCCCTGATTTCTGTCATTGGTCACAAGTCACTGATTCAGTAAAACAAGTTTTGTTTTGTGTCTTTGTTTTGAATATTTAAGCTAATGACACCTCTCAGTTTAAAATGTGCCCTTGCAGGCTTCCCTCCAGCCTCACAGAGACATTCAGCCAACAGAAATAGGACCCAGCCACCTATATCATTGTACATTTTCTGGTAGCCACAGTGGAAAAAGTGAGAAAGAAACAGAGGAACTTCATTTGAATAATATATTTTCTTTAACGCAATTATCCAAATATCATTTCAAGATGTATCTGCATATTAATTTTGTTTGTTTTTTTTAAGATTTTTACACCAACTTCCAAACTTAGATCTTGGTTTACGTCCATAGCACCCCTCACTGGGATAGGCTGTCTTCCCAGCACCTGATGACCCTAGCAGCCTTGGGACCAGCCCACGCAGCTCTGCAGTCTCTGGAGGAGAAATCTTGGGATACATGGTGCCAACATAGGTGCTTTGGGCCTCTAACCGAAAGGGCAAGTAAAAAAACTGGCACCTGCAGAGGCTCTATAAGTAGCCGAGCTTCTTCCCTAGACCGCCTGGGACTGCTGGTCTATCTCCCGTGGGTGCCACAGGTTCCTGATTTTGGGGGGTCTCTTCCACCTTGAGACTTCCCCCTCCTTGACACTCTGTGACCCAGCTATGAGCGAACCAGACTCTGCAGGGGAGAGCGCCAGTCTCCTCCACCGAAAGGAGGGGTTGGTACCAGTCCCTTTCCCACCGCAGCACCCCACCCCACAGCCCTGGACACTGGGGTCCTCTTCTCTAGGCCCTGCCCCCCAAGGCCTGGAGCCGGGAGAGGGAACAGCGCCCCCAGCTGGAATTTCTG
>PVHY01029039.1:0-14736 GCA_004024945.1 Uropsilus gracilis | reverse complement strand
GTTGCCCGGGGTACAACAGACTCAAGCAATTCCCAGCCTCAGCTTCCCAGGTAGCTGGGATGACAGGCGTGTGCCACCACGCCCAGCTATTTTTTGGAACTAGGTCTCGCTACGGGCCCCAGGCGGGACTCAAACCGCGATCCCTAGCCCCGGCCGCTTCATAGGCTGAAGCTTACAGGCACGAGCCACTGTGCCCGGCTAATTTTTAAGTATTCTGTCTTGTTACCAAAATAATTTTAAGCACAACAGTAAACTGGAGAGCTGGTATCCTGCACTACTTGTAGCAGCAAAAACTTAAAATTCTAAAAGTGAATGGCCTGAGAAGTGTGAAAGAAAGGAACAAACTGGCAATTCTCTCTCCTTGAGGATAATTATGAAACCATAATACAGTTTTGTGGTTTTGCTTTCTTTTTTTTTTTTTTTGAGACTAGATTTTGCTATTTTTGCCTGTAGAACCATAGACTCACATTGCCCAGGGTACCACAGTCTCAAGCAATCCCCAGTCACAGCTTCCCAGGTAGCTGGGATTACAGGTGCGCGTCACCACACCCAGCTATATTTTTTTGGTACTAGGTCTCACTATGTGCCCCCGGCAAGACTTGAACCACAATCCCTGGTCCCGGCCACAGCTTCCTAGGCTGCCACTTACAGGCATGCACCCCATGCCCAGTCCCATAATATAGTACTATAAATTCAATTAATCTAAAGCAACACACAAAGATATTTGGATCAAGTACATAAAAACTATTTCTGGACATTTATAAACATAGGGAAAAACATATTTGTAAAAATCCCTTTAACCTTTAATTAAACTTCAAATCTGCCGGGCATGGTGGCTCGTGCCTGTAAGCTTCAGCCTATGAAGCGGCCGGGGCTAGAGATAGCGGTTCGAGTCCCACCTGGGGCCCGTAGCAAGACCTAGTTCCAAAAAAAGAGCTGGCGTGGTGGCACGTGCCTGTAATCCCAGCTACCTGGGAAGCTAAGACTGGGGATTGCTTGAGTCTGCAGTACCCTGGGCAACTAAAGCCTGCGTTCCACGGACAAAAATAGCAAGACCTAGTCTCTAAATAAATAAAGCAAGACCTAGTCTCTAAATAAATAAATAAATAAATAAATAAATAAATAAATAAATAAATAAATAAATAAATAAATAAATAAATAAACTTCAAATCTTTTCCAAACAAAAATAGCAAGACCTAGTCTCTAAATAAATAAATAAATAAATAAAAGAATAAATAAATAAATAAATAAATAAACAAACTTCAAATCTTTTCCAAATATGAACTGAAAATAAATTTTCAAAATGTCTTAATGAAGGTTGATTCTAACTCAGCTGAATACTGTTCATTTAACTTAAACTGAAAATAAGAGTTTTAACTTAACATGAAAGTTTACCTTTGTCAGAGAATCTCATAAAGACTTCTTAATTAACAGAAAGTTTCTATGGGTCATAAGAAAGCTGAATGCCTTCCTGATACACTTCTATCATGATACGAGCATGAACAAATGAATTATTTTAAACTTTTAATAATCTACAATAGTAATTTTAACCTAAAATTAAACCATTAACATTAACAACAAAACATTTTTATATTAATCATCTATATAATCATTTCCCAAAGATGATTCTGATTAACACAAAGCTCACAAGATATATCTTGTGGTTCTATAGTCTGCTTAGTGTGGGAAAATGCTGTTACTAACTACCCGTTGTACAGATTAATAGAATCATTAGCATAATTAGAACTTATATAACTTTAACCCACATTAAAGTTTCACGTTTAATAAAAAAATAAAATAAAATTCATAAAATTGAAAAAAATGTGTTGAAAAAAATGTGTTTGAAAAAAATAAATAAAGTTTCACGTTTGTTTATATATCATGACCATGGAACACTTTTTTCCCATAATTCATAATGCAAATTAATATTCTGGGTAACATGTGATCCAAAACTATATTTTAGGAAATTTCTGATTATCAATTTTACAAGTTTTTATTTTGCTAGAAGTCTGAACTGATTACAAGAATAATTTTCCAATTTAAAAAAAACCATTCATCTAGTATCAGAACTGAGAGAATATCTTCAATAAACTATATCAAATCACTTTTTTCAAAAAGAGGTCCTACAGAAATGTTTCCCACAGTATATACCAATTATAAATATTTCCCCAAAAAATAAAGTCTCATGATTTAATTCAGTAAAACTGGAGTTATCCTTTGTGGGCCATGAAATCAATGTAATTGGTCTTGAGAATTTTTCTTTTTAATGAAAGTTCTAGATTGAAATAAAAGAGAAAATTTAAGAGTACAGTGATAAAAGTAAAGGTAAGTATTTCTTTGTGTAAATTTTATTTCAGGAATATAAACATGTTGATACTGGAGTGCATGTAAGATATATTTGTTAAAGTGAGTTGTAATCAAAAAAGATTGTTAGGAGTACCAGAACAATTGGCTTAACCAGGTTCCTTTTACTGTTGGACATTTTAGAGCCTGTAATGAATCTCCAAAAGCTTTTCTGGTCACAGAAAGCTTTCTTGATTGACGTAATTCAAAACACTAGTGTTCCCTAGATTTTAAGAAATACTGCTTCATGGAAGCCAAATGCCTCCAAACTATCTGAAGGCATATTATATAAAACTCTTTCAGAATATACTCAATTAAGGCCAGGCACGGTGACTCGTGCTTGTAAGCTTCAGTCTATGAAGTTGCCAGGGCTAGGGATCGCAGTTCGAGTCCCACCTGGGGCCCGTAGCGAGACCTAGTTCCAAAAAAAAAAAAAAAAATAGCTGGGCATGGTGGCGCACACCTGTCATCCCAGCTACCTGGGAAGCTGAGGCTGGGGATTGCTTGAGTCTGTGGTACCCCGGGCAATGAGAGCCTGAGGTTCCACAGGCAAAAATAGCAAGACCTAGTCTCAAAAAAAAAGAATATCCTCAATTAAATGTTCATTTTAACTGCTATGGTGGGCTTAACCACTTAATTTCTCTTCACTATTTGGTCAAATTTATAATAACTTTAATTTGGTTATCATGAACTTGTTTGAAATTATGGCCCTGCAATGGTGGTGAGTTGGCGGTGGGTACTCTATGGTAGCAATACCTGGCATGGGGTATACAAACATTACCTCAATTAAGAAGAACTTTAATAACTTAAAAATTAATAAACTCTGACTCTACCACTTGCTGTCATGTAGTTAAGGGCCTTGCATCTTCAATGGCTGCCATAATTTTTTTTGCATGGTATAGGGAGGCTATTGTACTTATTTTATAGGGTTTGGAGTTTCTTTCTTATGATTAAATGAGCTAATACAAACACGTTTTTATTCCAGCAACTGGCAAATCATAAATATCCTACATATAGTGCCTATTACAGTTCAAAAAACACTTAGAGCACCAGTACTTATGAGCTCCATAGTGAAAAGTAAAAAACTAAAAACACTGTGCTGCCACCCAGTGGACATCATGATACAAAAGTTGATTGCGTTATCTTTTCGGACACTACAATGTGAAGCAGTATGAAAATTAAAAGGCTCTCTGAAACTACATTAGCATACTCTTCTTCAAGTCAAGGCTGAAGCCAGGGAGAGTAAAAAAACTCTCAAGCTCGTTACAGAAATGATTAGAAAACGATGATAAACTGAAGAATGAATTTCATCCATGCATATTTGCAAAGAAAGACAACTATAGGCATTTGTTACAACCAAGGCAAAATCTGGTACTGAAGGATTTCATTAAGCATCAAGTGGAAAATTCTTAGTGAATCTTGGCGTTACTTTCTAATCGACTGAATTAAATTCTGAGTAAAAGGGCTCCAATAAATGGCTTTAAAAGTCATCATAATTTCCAAAAGCAAAGTGGAAAGTTAAAACAAGGAATAATTTTAATCTACAAACCAGCACTATCAGGATTAGCAAAACAGTCATTTTGTTTGTTTGTTTTTTGAGACTAGGTCTTGCTATTTTTGCCTGTGGAATCGCAGGTTCACGTT
The DNA here is from genome assembly GCA_004024945.1 of Uropsilus gracilis. Lineage (NCBI taxonomy): Eukaryota > Metazoa > Chordata > Mammalia > Eulipotyphla > Talpidae > Uropsilus > Uropsilus gracilis. The sequence continues at coordinate 10,749 of PVHY01029039.1, read as the reverse complement.
GCCCAGGGTACCACTGACTCAAGCAATCCCCAGCCTCAGCTTCCCAGGTAGCTGAGATTACAGGCATGCACCACCACGCCCTGTTATTTTTTGGGGACTAGGTCTCATTAAGTGCCCCAGGTGGGTTTCGGACCATGATCCCTGGCCCTGGCCACAGCTTTCTAGGCTGCCACCTACAGGCATGCGCCACCATGCCCTGCCTATAAAACAATCATTTCATTCCCAGGGGTATTCCATTTCAGCTTGTTTATACAAGCCACTTCAGAAGGAATAAAATTATCAGAATAAATAAAACTAGAGAAATTTCTTTGGGGATTTACACACTTCCACTATTCATTCCGCTAGAAGAATGTCTGCAATACACTTCAAACACCCTCCAAAATAACTCCACCAAAGTCAAAACCAACTAGCGACAATCAAAAATACAACCTTTGAGCACCAGGCTAGTTTGAAATTTTTCTCAAGAATGGTCAACACTTATATTGTAGTCATCACTCAAATCTCTCGCTCGCTCGCTCGCTCGCTCTCACACACACTTACGTGCGCACTTTAAAAGCAAAACAAGCCCTAAAGCACATGTATAAGAGCATCTGCTCTACTCCATGATAAACAAACCCGCGTTACTAACCCGCAGCTTCCGTACTGCTTCACTAACAGCCTTGAGCTGCCCAAGTGAAGACAATGATGTCCCTGGGCGACGTACTTTTCCTCGTCATGTGTCTTGTGGGTGGAACATTCCAGATCCCACCGAAGCAACTCAGGACACGCTTGGGCAACTCAACCTCTTAGGAACCAGAGAAAGAAGAAGGCAGTCAGAAATGTAGACCAAACCTTTAAACCGACTTTAAATGAATCACTTCAGACCCATACACCTACAAGATAGCCAATTACCTCAGTCAAGCGCCTCAGCTTCCCGACTGCTTCCGGTTCATCGTAGGGTGCTTCCGGTTTCCAGGCCGATGTAATGAAGCTTGTTGGAGAATCTTAAACACCTGGCCAGAGGGGGGCTAAAATGTGGTAAATTACTTTAAAGTTTTAAGCCCCTGAAAAGATATTTCTGAATGTTCATGTTCTTTAAATAGAATATTTGTTGGTTTACAAATCCACGTTTTTAAAAAAATCTTAGAAAGGGTAAGGAAAAAAATCTAATGAATTACGTGTTGTGAGCAAAGGGCAATGTGTGGACAGCGACGGGAAAAGGAGGGAAACTAGCCTTTGAGTACCGTCTTTACACATTTTTATTTATTTACTTTTTTTTTTGAGACTAGGTCTCGCTATTTTTGCCCGTGGAACCGCAGGCTCTCGTTGCCCGGGATACAACAGACTCAAGCAATTCCCAGCCTCAGCTTCCCAGGTAGCTGGGATGACAGGCGTGCGCCCCCACGCCCAGCTATTTTTTGGAACTAGGTCTCACTGTGTTGCCCCAGGCGGGACTCAAACCGCGATCCCTAGCCCCGGCCGCTTCATAGGCTGAAGCTTACAGGCACGAGCCTCCGTGCCCGGCCTCACATTTTATGACTATATTCTCCACTCAAAAAAAGTTAAATGTTATTTGTAAATGAAATAATAAAGACAAAAAATAGATCTAATTTTACTGATGATCTACGTCTATTCCAGCACGGGATGTAGACTGCAACATATTTCAGGACTTCAACATAGTTTTTGTCTGCTACCAAAATCTGAAATATTCATAATCCTCAAAACTTTAACCAGTCTACAGCCATACCACCCTGAACATGCCCGATCCCGTGTCAAAATTTTAGCCATATTTAAAGTACAAGTGTCTAGAACTCCTTATTTTCCCTCAAGTCTGTGCCCAAATGTCACCATATTAAACATACCTTCCCTGATATCCCTGTACAAAATAGTAATACCCAAACCCCCCAGTCTTAATGTATCTCCAAAATGGTCACCAACTAATATGATACATAATTTTATTGTCTATATATGCCTCAGAAAACCAGAAATTAGCTCATTTTTATATAAAATTCTGAGTCTGATGTATAAATGTTCAATAAGTGGATGACTGGAATATGACCTTTCCATTTGGAATATGTTAATTATAACAGTTATACTCAATAATGCCTAACATTTACTGGTAATATACTATGTATTAAATTATCACATAGTAATTAGTAAGTTATCAATTGATAATTATCAACTGATAATTTACTAAGTGTTCTACATATATTATCTCACCCTAGTTTCATAACAGCTATACTTTTGCACATTAGAAAACTAAAATATAGAAAGGTTAAAGAGCTTTGACTTAATGATCACTAATCTTCTAATTCTATGCAAACTTCCCAATGATTGATAAAAATAAAACATAAGCCGGTCATGGTGGCTCATGCCTGTAAGCTTCAGTCTATGAAGCTGCTGGGGCTAGGGATAGCGGTTCGAGTCCCGCCTGGGGCAACACAGTGAGACCTAGTCCCAAAAAATGGCTGGGCGTGGTGATGCACGCCTGTAATCCCAGCTACCTGAGAAGCTGAGGCTGGGGATTGCTTGAGTCTGTTGTACCCCGGGCAACGTGAGCCTGGGGTTCCATGGACAAAAATAGCGAGACCTAGTCTCAAAAAAAAATAAATAAATAAAATATAACTTGTTCCTAGGGGAAAGATAAAATAATTTTCATTTTTTTTGTGATTTATCCCCTAACATATTCATTATAGATATGTATAATGCATATTTCAATGGTAAACAAGATATCACTTGAAGTTCCTATTTTAAAAGTAAAATGTTCTTAATCTTTTTAAAATAATCTAATTGTTATGTTAATAAGAACGATAAAAATTAAGTTCCATTCCTTTAACCCCGTAGTCTCACTTTTGAGATAACACTTAAAGGGGAATAATCAAATGAAGACAGAAGGAAGCAATCTGCAAAATGTTGATGGCAGTGCAATGCTATTTATAATAATGAAATAAAATGAAATAGAAATGACTATTCTGAAGTCATTGAATGCTATGAAAACTATACAGTATATCAATAAAGTTAAGCCCTTCATTACCCTTAAATGATTAGTATACTATTTCAATGCAAAGAAGTCTCCAAGTGAAAAAAACAGAACCCCAAAAATGAGTACACTGATTAAAACTATAAATGTATCTTCCAATTCTGAGAAGGATCAGAAAAAACTTTAGCACAATGTAACATCATTTAAATTCATGGACCTTTTTTAAATTATTAAAGAATTTAAGAAAATCATAAATAATAAACTCTAAAGCCTTTATCTTTCAAGTCAGGACTTACACCATAGTTAAAATTTTCTCTTACTGTAGATACACTAGGAGAACCCATGATATGACCATCCTTGTAGTTCTGTGAAGAATTGCAGGTCAAAATAAATCAGAGGTACAATTTTATTCCTATTAGATTAGTATTTTTTGTCACTGTTGCATCATAATACCTAAAATAGGTGAAGTGTGTGATTAGATTGATCAATCATAATTTTAGTGCTTTTATAATATTGGAGCTTTTTTGGAAACCTTTCTGAAAACATCTAGGCAGATGTTGTGACCATTTAATGAACTATGGTAATATACAGAAGAAACTATGCAATTTTTTTCTCCTCACTCCAGGGAAATTGTACTAAAGAAATAACATGAGGAAAAAACTATGTTTGTAAATATATGTCTCATGACATTTTCTATAATGAAATTGGAGATAACGTAAATACCAAATTAAAAGAACAACTAGGTAAATTACAGTGCACTACAATGTTTTGTAGATTACACACAAAAATAATAATAAATACTATGAGGGAGCAAACCCTTTTTACTGTAATCATACCATTGTTAGTGTATAGAGTTTTACTTATCAGTAATTTGCATAATTGTTTAATTACATAATTGTCATATGATTACTTGATGGACATATAGTAGAAACAATGCTATCCACCCTTCTGTGTCTTTGGTCTAATTCGTGGCATTACTCAATGAAAGGAAAACTCTAAAGACTAAAGTCAGTTTTATTCTATCCATCTCTCCCTAGCTGAGGATTCTTTATGAAAGAGTTTATAAACTGCTAGTTTTACAGGATGTAAATGAAGACTCATTTTAACTAGACACCCTTCCCCAAGGAGAGGTTTTTCTCTCAAGTACCTCACAGTCAGAAGCCTTTAGATTTTGTTCTGTAAGGTATATTGCCTTGTTTTTTTCCTCTCTAAATCCTAGAATTTTGATTGCTAGATAAAAACTACTTGGACTAGATATCGATGTCAAAATACCTAAAAGATATTTTAATGCAGTGTAATAGGATGAATATTGTATTTTTTTCAAATGTGCATGTGTATCAACAGACTGAATGTGAAGTCCCCAAAGTGAGAATTATTAACTATTTTCATTTTTTAAATTTTATTAAAAATTGTGATTTTTCAAAACTAACAAGCCAACAACAGAACTAAAGCAGTTAGAGAGAGGAGGGTCGGAGGGAGGAATCAGGGAAGGGATGAGCACAAAAGATCAAGATGACGTATGTACACGGGTGTTATGGTGGTGGGAGAACCCTGGGAATACAATGATGTAAAACAATATATATATATAAATATATATACATAAATGTGTAAACAACAAAAGTAAAGAAAGAAAGAAAGAAAGAAAAAATACCATTAGCCAGTTAAAACTAAATGCTTTAATTTATATATTTTAGATCACTAAAAAAAAAAGCCTGTGACATTTTGTGGTCAATTTTATTCAAAGAGTTGGTTATTTTGTCTTAGAGTAAGTTCCTAAAAGACACTTATGATGTCTCAAAATTAATGAACATATTTAAAGTGTTTAAAATTCCCCCAATTGCCTGTCATATTCTATAGTCCTTCCTTCTGGTATTTTCCACCCTGGTGCCTCCCCTCAACCCAAAGTTCCCTTAGTTTTCTCTGATTTGTCAAACTTTCCTGACACTGCCTGCCTGAAAACACCCTTTCATTCCTTAAATTCCAATTCACAGTTCTTTTTGAAATTTCATCAACCCTCTACTCTCTTCTAAGTAGAATTAATCATCTTCTCCCTCATACAATCACTGTAATCTGTTTAATCTTTGCTGTATTATTTATACACTGTACTACAATTATTTGTACTTTCTCCTAAAATGGGACACCGGTCATATGAACTTTCTATGGCATATAGTAAGTAGTTAAGAACAACTATCTTAATACAAGCCATGATTGTCATATATGCTGATGACCTTGGGCTCAGCTTAGATCAGATGACCTCTGATCTCTCTGTGCCTCAAAATACACATCAACAAGTGAGGATAATACCATACTCCTCTAAGAATAATACAATAAAGAGCATAAATTTCACAGTACTATGCCTGACAAATAGCAAGCATTCAGTGAATAATTACTCTTATATTTATAATAATTGTAATAATTCTCATTCCTACTACTATTTTTGGAAGTATGTTTAATTGATTGAATGAATTAAAGAATAGGTGAGCTATATTTTAGGTGACTATCAGACATCTAAATTCAAGTCCAATTTGTAGGAAGTTCTTTCTCTTTCCTCTCTCCCTTTTTCTTCTTTAGCTCTCCTCATCCCCCCCTCAATTAATCTGATGTAACTTTATATATATATATGCAAACTAAAGCTTTCCTCACTACAATGTCTGTATTCTTTTTATGAGTAGAAGATGAGTTGTTATTATAATACAGAATCATTTTTAATACTTGACATAGATTAAAGTCTCAAAATGTCTTAATCCAACCTTAACCATAATTGTCAGAGAGTGAAAATATGTCATTTTTACTTGATATACTAAAATGGGAGTGAGCATATTTACATGTCTCCCAAACCAGATTCTCTATAATCACTATTTCACATCCTATATTAATAGGCCTGAAGCAACTTAGATTTGTCATGAATAAGCATAATGACTCCCTAGGAGAATAACAGGAGATAATATCAACCTTGAAGAATAATGGCATATGCACAAAGTAAATGAACAGATTTCTACAGCCTACATAATGCTATAGTGAATACATGTGCTTATAACTTGTTACAATCACAGCACTTACCACATTTCATTACAGTTATTTGTTTCCTTACTTGTGGAAGGGATTGTATCTTGTTTATCTTTGTATTTGCAACCTCAGCACAGGGCTTGGTACATGATATATATTTAATAGATATTTATACATATATTCTTATATGTGAACTCAAGGAATTTCATGTAATAGTTGGTAGTGGCACTTTTTGTAACAGAAATCTCCAACATTTTCTGGCTTTTCACTTTGACATATAAAAATGTAATATGTCAACTAACTATTGAATTTTTTTCTTTAACTGGATTTTTCATATTTTATTATTTTTTTTAAAACTGAGCTAGCATTGGTCTACAACACTGTATATAATTCAGGGAACAAATTCACACCTTCCAGAACACCCATATCCCTTTAACCGTACGTAGACCATGGGACCTTTCATCACTTTCATCCCAATTTTCAAACACAATAAAATGTACTTAATATCAGAACACATCAACTATAATTTAATCTAATTTAGTAACTCAAAAAATCTGTCACTGCCTTGATATCTCTCAGTTTCTGTGAGTATCATCAATTGTGATAATATTGGCTTATATCACATGACATCATCATACATTTGAATAGGTGATGAAGGAGAAAGTTGTACACCAAAATATAAAAGTGAGCTCCAACATCAATATGTAGCTGATGGTCTTACATACATACAAAATTCTCCCTAATAAAAAACCTCTGTACTTTATAAAGTTTGTTCAAATAAATAATAATTGTTCTGATAATAATTACCCTAGTATTTATGAACCACTCACTATTAACTACTGCTATGATAATACTCCTGTACCTGGTTATACAGTATCAGATGATTCTTTTTTTTTCTTAAATTACTAACCATAACAATTTCTGATCCTACTTAGTCTGTACCCATATGCTCTTAGTAAGTTACATGAATCTGTATTTAATATTAATGAATCATTTATTTGGTTCATATGATTCAATTCTTTTCTTTTTTTTTTCTTTGAGACTAGGTCTCACTGTTTTTGCCTGTGGAACCGCAGGCTCACGTTGCCCAGGGTACCACAGATTCAGGCAATCCCCAGCCTCAGCTTCCCAGGTAGCTGGGATTAAAGGCACGTGCCACCACACCCAGCTATTTTTTTGGAACTAGGTCTTGCAACGGGCCCCAGGTGGGACTCGAACCGTGATCCCTAGCCCTGGCCGCTTCATAAGCTAAAGCTTACAGGCATGAGCCACGGTGCCCGGCCCCTTCATATGATTCAATTCTTTAGTCAAATTAACGTCATGAGGTGACAGATAAAACTGAACTTTAATACTTTCATCATTAGCATGAGTTGTTTTTTTAATGACTAAAACTTAAAATACCAATTAGAATCAGAGGATTTGAACTAATTCCATTTTCACTTGAACAGTCACCTGACCCATGCTGATCTTACCTTTTGCTTTGGGTTTCATACTGAACTATTTCTCTATTCAGTAAGTGAAATATTTTCCCAGAAATAGTGAGAATGGGTTGCCCTGAGTTTTCTATACTTTTCCCCCTCTTTTTTCTTTCATATTGAACCTAAAGATTAAGCCCTTAACTTCAAAACAAATGTTTACTTAAACCCTGTCTAGCTGGGCATAGTGGTGCGTGCCTGTAAGCAACAGCTTATGGAGTTGTGGCAGGGTCTGGGGATCACAGTTTGAGTCCCATCTGGGGCAACACAGCTGAGACCTAGTCCCCAAAAATATAGCTGGGCTTGGTGGCATGAGCCTGTAATCCTTGCTACCTGGGAAACTGAGGCTGGGAATTACTTGAGTCTGTGGTAGACAAAATAGCACAGACAAAAATAGCAAGATCAAGTCTCAAAAAAAAGAAAGAAAAAAAGAAACCCTGTCTATACTAATACCTTTGATGAATGAAGCAGCGATATTCCTCTCATTATTTACAGTGAAATTAAAAGATTCCAATTATGCTCAAGTATGTAGTGGAATGTGCAGCTCTGCCCAACCTCTATCCTCTTTTCCCTCCAAAATTAGTTGTAGATTATAGATAAAATACCTACTCCATGACTCAAATTGTGAAACAAAAGAATAAACAAAACCATCTAGAAAGAAAAAAATTATCAGGAAGAAAGTAATTTTTGTCCTTATACAATAATTGATAAAGTAGCTGAAACATAGAGAACCTTTTCCCTGAAAGAAAGCATTTCCATTACTCAACTTGAATAATGAATTTCTCCTAATACTGTGTCACAATCTTCAAGTGAAAAAATCAGGCAGTTACCCAGCTAATTAATTCAATTCTCCTTCCAACTCTCTTCAATTGTTAACACAGACAGATCTTCAACTTCTTATTTTATTCTGTTCATGTTAATGCTATTTAAAGTTTTATATGATGTTCATAAATATCTACTACCATTTATATACCTAAGGACTGCTTACAAACTTTTCAAGGACACAGACTCCCTTCATTTCAATCACAGTAAATCCCTCTGACATTAATAGGAATTCCACATAAGTAGGGAAAGGATGAAAGAGCTCTTAAAACTTTTACTACTATAAAATATACTAAAATGTATGTTGGGCCCCTTTATTCATAGAGTTCAGTAAGTCAAATAAAGTGTAAGAAGCTGTATTCAAAATGTGGGTCTAAGTTTTAAGAAATGTTTAAACACAAGGCCAACTTGAGGTGATTTTCTGAAGTCATCCCTCAAATTTATCTAACATTCAAATTTGTAATCCAGCCAACATGTCTTAAAATTTCCTCATTATCAATTAAAAACAATTTCACAAGCTCACACAAAAGAAATTTGAACCAGTCGTTGGGAAAACTGTGTCACTATTCAATTAATTTCTACCTCTTCATGCTTCTCCTTCATCCCTGCTTCAGAGAACCCTCTGTACTACCAATGGCTTCTCTATGGTGACTCAACAGAGCAGATCACCATTATAGTCCCCAGATTCATACTCAAGTATTAAAGGGTTTTAGAAGTGGAAGGAAATGAAATTCTCAATTGCAACTACAGTTCTGAAGGCTGAAGATCTATTCAGAAGACCAGAAAATTCAAATACTTTTCTCAAAGTCAAAAAAACCAATATTCCAACGTGTGGTCCCTTCTAAGGACTACTCAGGGTCTAAAATTCATTTTTGAAGTGAGTTCCTTTATTGTAATAAACTGATATGACCCAATATAATAATGATGTTTAGCTCACATCACCCTTTGTGAACTTTTGAATGTTGAGTAATCTATGCTCTGAGCAGGTAGTCAGTCAAAGGAGGTTTAAAATGCAGGTTTATTTCAGTTACTGATTGTAGCTATTTATGTCAAACCAAAACCACTTAAAATTATCCTAATAGCTTGTGTTAACAAGGAGGAACACCAGGAAAAGAAAAATGCCAGTCACCTTAGTAGACTTTTTTCAGGCAGTTAACTTCCCCAGGTACAAATCACAGAATGACTGTAAGGCAGAATGCTCAAGGTATTTTCTGAAGTGTATGAACAATGGAGCCAGGACTACATGAAGAAAAAGGTTGGCATAATAGAGAAATCTGATTTCATAGCTCTAATGTGGGGCTCAAGCAGGCAACATTTTAAAAGACCCCATTTAATTCTGGTATGAACCCTTAGTTCATAATTCCATTCTAAACAAATAAAAATCTTAGATCCTATGGAGACATTTTGAAATTCCAAAGTAAGAATCATCTAAAACCAGGGTCAGCAAACTTGTTCTGTAAAGAACCAGATAGTAAATATTTTAATTTTTGCAAGCCATATTACACTCTGTGGTTACTGGAGTGAGTTCCTCTATAGCAGGAATACAACTACCACAGCCTTTATGATGCAGGAACAGTCACAGGTACTGGAAATGAAGGGGTGTGGCTATGTGATGATTTTTTTTAATTATATACATATATACAGGCAACTGAGAACTGTAATTTGTTCACCCATGACCTAGAATAATCAGAGGAATGACATCCTCTAAAATAAATTCACTAAAACAAGAGAAAAGCGTACAAACATTTTCTGATTCATTTTCTCATTAAGATCCAACAATAAATTGCACTTTTAAGAACAAAATATGCAATCACAAAAATAAAACAATTTGGGGACAGAAAAGATTGGATTTACAACATGCCTGTCAAATTTAAAATTGTATTGAAGGCAGTATACAGCAATGTTGGGAATAGAATTAGTTAAACAAAGGCAAAGTTAGACATTTAACCGAAATAATAAAAAAAAAGGAATAAAGGCATGAATGAAAAGGATGTGAAATAAGAATTCCTGGAAGACAATATAACATATAGAAGAAATAATGAAGTAAATGAAAAAATTCTTCTGAGCTAACAATTTAGCACGTGTGGGGGATGAGACACTTAGCAGATGAAACAAGACAGGCCATGTGTAGTAACTATTGAAGCACAGTAATGATTAATAGTTTTGATTGTATGATGAGACTATTTTTTCTACTTTTGTACATTTTCCCTAGAAACATAATTTTAATTCATTATGGATTTTTCATAATTATGAAATAATACATGTTAATTTTTCATTTAAAGCACAAAGAAGAAATCTGACCTATAATCCCATTGCTCAGATATTATCTATCAATACTTTCATTATCTCTCCTTCTAGTACTTTTTCTATCCTTAAATATGTTCATACAATGAAATCATTTTATATATACTACTTTGTATATTTTCTTCTCTTGACATAATAAAAATATTTTCAATTTATCACTCTGATAGGGTGTGCCCCCCCCCC
>PVHY01029038.1:0-14675 GCA_004024945.1 Uropsilus gracilis | reverse complement strand
GTGTCATGGACTTCAGTCAAGATGAATGTGTGACATCATCACAAACGCTGTGGGAGCCTGGAGCTCCAGGACCCAGCCCATGGGGACTTCATGCTGGGGACCACGTGGTCACCCTGAGCACCTTCACCCACCAGGAGACGGGCCAGACCAGGAAGGGCGGGTGGTGTCCGTGGAGGTGGAGGGGCGGGAAGGCTTCCCCGAGAGACAAGGGTAGTGCGTGGGGTGCGGGAGAGCTGGCCGCCTGGAAGGAGTAGACAAAGGCCAGGACCTGGGCCTGACGCCAAGGTCACACAAGAGGCACAGCAGGAGGGGCTGGCGCTGGCAAACAGGAACACAGGCCCTGGCTCAGTAACCCCTCAGGCACAGTCCCCTACGCACCCTCCAGGCAGCAAGCAGCTGGAGATGCCCCCCCGCATGTCAGGAGCCCGGCGCCCCTCAAGGAAAGTCTCGCAGCCGCAAAGGCAGCAAGGCTGTCTGCGCTTTTCGGACAAGGAAGCAGTATCGGCGGTCAAGTCAACAGGCCAAGTCACCCCCCCACGGGCAAGGGCAGGCAGGTGTCCACCGCGGCCCTGGCTGGTCGGAGCCGAGCGTGTGCACGTACTGCCTTTGGTCACGGTGCCCCTGTGACGCCACCCCTCTGGGGCCCAAGGTCCAACACCAGGGTCTGGGCGTTCTTCCCGAGGGAGGATGCCAGTGCCCGCCTCCTACGAGATGCCCCCCGACCCATCCCCACAACGGTCCTTACCATTCAGCCAAGGAACTGCGCAGAACCGCAGACCCGGCATCCCCGCGCCCCATGCCCGCACCTGGCACCGGGGGCAGCTCGTGGCCACCAGACTGGGGCTCACACTGTGCCGCTCGGAAATCAAGGCCCCTGAGACCCCGGCGCCCGCCTCACTTTCCAGCCTGTCGCCCAGAAATGCCCAGGCCCACGCTGTGGCCTCTGTCTGAACTCCGGGGTATCTTTTCTACTCTTCACAGCCCACCTCAGGTCCTTCCCGTTTACCTTAAACCCAAGCTCAAATCCCTCCCGCTCCAGAGCAAAACTCCTCCGCCTTCCCCTCTCAGCCAAGTGGTCTTTACTCACTTCGGGGAGACCACCCCCCAACACGCCCTGTACCTGCATCCTGGGTCTGTAAGCGCCGCAGACAGGAACCGTGTTTCACAGCACACGCCCTCCTACAGCACCAGGCCGGCGGTGCACCCACGCCTGTGACCTGTTTCTCAAACAGGTCATGAGGTGACAGAGGCCTGGGAGGGGCAGGCAGGGTGGGAAGATGTGGGGAGCTGAAGGGTGTCTCCCCACACCACACTCCCCCGAGGCCTCCTTTCAGGCCGCCTTCTACTCTCCAAACTCCGTCCAGCTTGCTCTCTGGGCCGCACTGGCTTCAAGCATCATCCCCGACCTTCACACTATTTCTAAGCCCACGCGCACACTTGATGCCCGGAGGCCTCCCAGTGGCAAAGCAGGACTCTGCCTTCCGGTACTGAGCACAGCCCATGGCTGCCCAGGCCGTCAGCAATGATGCCCCCCCCCAAGAGCACAGCGCCACGAGCTCCTGCAGGGTAGGGCGTGAGGGAGGAAGTCCGGCCTGCATGTTCCCTCTCCGTGGAGAGCCGCAAGGCCTCACGGCTGGCAGGACACCTGCTGCTCAGGGGCCGCCTCTGCTTGTGGCTTACCAGACAGGGACTGCACCTTTGAGTTGAAGCAGGGAGACCCTGCAAGCAGCGGTGACCAGAAGACGCCAGCGTGTCCCATGCGCTGCTGAGGGACCAGGCTTCCTCTCTAACGCCGTCTCTTCAAATGAAGACCTCCACACCTTCAAGGCTGTAACAGCGGACACTATACACTTACAGACAGCGCCGATGCTTCCAAACGTGAACGCACAGACCCGGTCCGTTTCTCAAAGGCCCTCTGGAATCTGAGCTAAAGTCTGGCACATGCAGTGCTGAAAGAATGAGTTAATTCACTCTCTGTCCCTGACAGGGGGAAGACACTGGGAAGCCGGGATGCCCGGTGAAGCAGGAAGGCTATGCCCACTGAAAAGCCAGCCTTGTGGGCACGACTCCTGGTGTGCCTGCTCCTCCCCCCCACCTCCAGGCCCTTCTGCTCCCAGACCTGTGGCCCACTCGGAGGCCCCTGCTGAGCACTGTAGGTGCCTGGCCTTGCTTCCCTGGCCAGGTCTGTGTCCGGTTCACCTGAGTTGTGCTCCCTGGGCCTGAACAAGTCCTGCTCTAAGCAGGGACCCTCATGACCAAGTGAGCAACAAAGAGAAGCAGACATTTATATGTGACAAGAGACTGTGCCTGGCTTCGCGACTTCATTTCGTATTATTTATTAAAACTTAGCTGGACACAAAACTTGTCTAAATCCAGCATGTACAGCAGGTTAACGTGCTCATTTCCACACTGCGATGCGCGCGCTGTTGTGGTAATTAGCACCTCCATCACATTACATAATTACGCCCCAGTTTTCAGACAGCTTGCTCCAGTTTTCCATGATGGAGCTGACATTTTGTGTCACCATCATGAATCACCCACCTGTAAGTTCCTAGCAGAGAACGTTCAACTTCTGGCTCGAAGCAGCCAGCTGCCTACCACTGTCCCCCTGTTACGCCTCCTGTTAACCTGCAAGACTCCACGTCTCACTTTTGGTGGAAGGGAAGGAGTAGGCGAGCCAGACGCCTAAGAAGTCCGAGCTCCAGGCTACTCCTCTGTGCTGCAGGGACAATTCTGGCACGGTGTTTAGACAAAGACAATGTCAAAATGGGAGCTACCTACAGGAGCAAACGTCAGCGGATGGGAACACGGGATCGCTCTCTCTCATGGTGAGGTGACGCGCTCCCAGCTGCTGGCGCCGCGGCGGTCTGCAGCAGAGCAGAGGCGCTGGAGAGGGGCTGGTGTGCAAATGGCTGAAAGGCAACTAACTCCCCGTTAACCCCTGACTGCGAGCTTTCCAAATTAACTCCCTCTGGTGAATTTTAACTAGTGTATCCCAGGCAGAAGCGCGCCAGGACTTCTGAAAAGTGACTTCCACTCAGACCTCTTACATAACTGTTTGGAAAACACCGTAGGTATTAAAATGATTCCTACTGTGAAAATGGCTCCTTCTGTTCTACCCTGTTTTCTGCACAAAATTTTATGTTAATAACTTACTGGTTTTCTCAGGGGATAAGAAGGCAGGCAGAGCTGCAAGTAAGCAAACCCCCACTCCCCACACCAGAGATGCCAAGTGTAAGCACAGGCACCAAGTAGGAGTATGAAGACTGTCCCCTGCCCTCCTGAAGGGCCAGCGCGTCAGAACACTGGCAACAGGCACAGCAGCGACGCCCTCCCCGATACCCTTGCACCCACACCCACCGGTCCAGCAGGGCTCCCGCCCACCGGGCCTGGAGGAAAGCAACTGCATCTCACCCGTGCGCGCACACAAGTGTGCTTGCTAGGGCGTCTCATTGCCCGAGTTCAGACATGTTCTCGCTGGAGGAATGTCACCAAGGCTGCATGGAGAACATTTGGTTTTAAATGTTAACACATCAGCGAAAGGGTGACCTGAGCAAGGCACTCCTTTCCCAATAAATAACCTGTCGGGGAAGAGACATGCCCCTAGCCATGGTGCACACTCCTGAGACTTCCGGCACGCTGCCCCTGACTTTCCGACTGCACTTCACAGGTGCTCTCTGCCCTCACCGGCACAGCCCAGGACGCTTGGTGGCAGTTCTGTTCCATCAAACTAATGACAAGTCTAAAAATAACGACCAGCGGGCATGGTGGCGCGTGCCTGTAAGCAACAGCTTATGGAGTTGCCTCTGGACCTAGGGGATCGTGGTTTGAGCCCCGCCAGGGGCAACACAGCGAGACCTAGGCCCCCAAATATAGCTGAGCATGGTGGAGTGCACCTGTCATCCCAGCTACCTGGGAAGCTGAGGCTGAGGATCGCTTGAGTCTGTGGTACCCCGGGCAACGTGAGCCTGCGGTTCCACGGGCAAAAATAGTGAGACCTGGTCTCAAAAAAACCAAAACCAAAAACAAAACACAACCAGGATAACGCTGCTACACACATTCTGACTGATGATCCTCCATTTCCCCCGAGCTCTGACACCTCCCGGGCCAGGCTTCAATCACACGTACTGTTCTGAGCTAGGATCTCCCGCGGTCCCAGACATCACAGTCTCCACATGGGACTGACAGGTTCTAGACCCCCACCCACCTCCAGGCACCATTTCATGCTCCAGAGCACAGCCTGAAGTGTCTCTGTGGTTCCCGAGTGCCCCAGGCCTCTGGGAAGCAGCGCTGGTGGAAGTGGGAACACAAGGTGTCGTCACAATACATCCCCAGGAGAGGTGACCCCGTGCCCATTCCACAGATGAAGCAACTAAGGCTCGGTTAAAGGAAACACCCTGACTGGCCTGTAGCTGATCAAGAAGGGTTGAGAAGTCAATGAGACTTCAAAACAGGATTAACTGCTTGGAATCTGGAGGAAACACCTGTATTCACTAAAAACCAGGGTACCGCACTTCTTAAGAGAAAGCACCGCCCCGTGAAAGAAGGCTTACAGGCACACTTGCTCTTTGATGCAGTAACGTGTGTCGGAGACCATGCGCTATGCCCACGTTAAACATTTCCCTGCCAAGAACCTGGTCCGGTGCTACCTAGCTCTGCCACTACGTCACACCAACCCTCTCTAGACAACAAGGCCTCGCTCCGGACTTCCAAGTGTCACTGAGAATCTAGACAGTCTCTATGGTGATGCCTCTTGTTCTCTGCCTCTGGGAGCCTCAGTGAGGTGGGCAGCCCCTTCCTATACAGAGACAACAGGCAACGGGATGGCCAAACTCATCCCAAAGAGAGACCCTCGGATAGAAGTTTTATCAACTGCCTTACCTGGAGATTCAGAAACCGACAGTCAAAGGTACGTGGAACCGTAAAAGAACCCTAGTCGTAGCAAGATACCCGTTTCCCGAGCACATCCCAAAAGACTCCGTGGGACTTGGAACAGAGGCCAAGTCCAAGTCCAGCCCCTTCTAAGCACAGTCTTTCAGGGCCGCTTCGGCGCTGCTCACTGTCCCGGGGGAGGAATAAGCACCCTGTCCTGACTCCTTTCTGCCCTGACCGCGAGGAGCCAGCCAGGGTGTGCAGGCGAGCAGCAGGAGGTCGGTCTAGTGAGCTCCTGCCCTGGTTCTTCGACTCCTCGATCCGTCCCCGTCAGGCAGAGCTCTAGGTTTCAGCGCGCGTCGCATCCATCCCAGCCCACGCCACCCCAGCGAGACGGGCTCCAGGACTGTAACACAGCACGAGAGAGGCACGCTCGGCCCCTGCCTCACCGGACCTCCGTACAGTACGGGAGAGTCGGAGAAGCAAGTTTCAGGGCATCTAAACTCGCAGAAACACTCGTTCTGCAGGCCAGGCTCGACGCTGCTGAAAACACGCGTGTCCGGAGAAGCGGTCTGTTTGCCACAGACTCTATTTCCATTCCACCCCACCTGCTGATCCTCCACGTGAGGAAGATGCTCCTCCACCGGGCGGTGGCAGGGCCCCGGCCACTCCCCGTGAGCCTGCGCGGACGCTCACAACTGCCCTGACCAGCAGAACGCACCGGAAGGGACATCGGGCCGCTTGGGGGTGGGACATAAAAGGCAGCACCGGCTGGACTTGGCCTCCCGCCGCACGCATGTCCTCAGAGCCGAGTCACCATGTAAGCAGGGCTGGCCGCGCTGAGGCCACCGTGCCGCAGAGACCAGGATGGCCGCCTCAGAAGCCCCGGCTGTCCCGGCCCTTAGACCCTGGAGCATCCCCAGCCCAGAGCTGCGAGTGAAGGGTCTGTGGTGATGGCACAGCTCCATGCCACCCCCCTCAGCCTCAGGACTGTGCTGACGGCCGAGTCACTCCCCCCCCCACACTCTCATCCACGGGGGCCCTGAGCGAGAGCGAAGGGTCACTGCTTTGGGCTGGGGTCCTTTTTATCGTGGGGGTGGCTTGCTATGCGGCAACAGGAAAATGAGATGTGCTCCACTACAATCACTGAAAACCCGAACGCCAACCAACCAACCCGCAGCCTTCCGAGCAGACCTCTCCGGACGCTCCGCAAGGCCTGTCGCTTACTCTGCGGGATGGTTCCTGTCACCGCAGGACGAGACCTGCAGGTCGGCCAAGATGGCGCTGACGCCATGGGACTGCTTGGGACTGAGCCCCAGCCCAGGCGGCACTTTCACAGCCGGGCCCCCAGCCCTGCCTGAAGGACACATGAGCGACTGGAGGTGACCTGGCCAGCCCCCACGCCGCCGCTGCCGTCGCACCCATCTGCCTTCCCGTCTGTGTTGGCAGCTGCACTCTCGGCTCCCCAAGTCCTACGCAACGTCTCGTACCAACCTCCCCGCTCAGACACACAGGTCCCGCCGGAGAAACCGTGATTCTAGCTCAGCGCCCGCAGGGAGGCCGCTGCGGCGCCCCTTCGGCAGCCTGTGGCCAGCAAACCCCCTCCAGGTGGCCTCCAGTGTCAAATGAAAGTAGCCCTGAGCGCTGTTCCAGGACCACTCGTGTGACGGGGGTGGCTGCACGCTGGCGCGTCTCTGCCGACGCCTCCCCCCAGCCACTGCGGTCACGCCGGCGTGCCCAGGTCCCACACCACTGGCGGCCGAGCAAAGCTCCGCGGCGGGCGCGGGGGGGGCACGCTGTGGCACGTGCTCGGGGCAGAGGAAACGGGCCGGTTAAGCGGCAGCACTGACAAAGGCAGCAATGGCGCCGGCCAAACGCCTCCTCCCGTGGCGGCGGCGGCCCAGCTGCACGCAAAGCCCAAAGAACACACCGCTCGGCAGAGCGCGAACAGGCCCGGGGCTGCTCCTCGGCTGGACACCAGCGACGGGCTGCGTGCCGCTCCCGGGAGCGGACTCGGGCGCTCGGTCACGGGAAGCCCACCCGCTTTTCACAAAGCCAGCCTCGGGAGAGGATGAAAACGGAAGGGCCGTGGCTTGTCCGTGAGGCACAGGGACCAAGAGGCCAAAGCCGCGCGTGAGGAAGCCTCCGTGACGGCAGCGACCGAGCCCAGCTCAGGGCGGCGGCAGAACCAGGCCGCGAGCCCCAAGAGGGAGCCAGGCGTGAGCGTCCGTTTCCCAGCAGCCACGTCCGAACAAGCAGCGTGCAAAGTAAGCGCGAAGGTACGTTTTAAGGACACGGCAAAGGCTATCATCGCAGCGCCTCAGCCGCACGTGACTAGAAATTGCTTCCTCGCCCGCTCAGCCCGGGAGTTTGGTGTCCACTGCACGGCAGCCACCTCGGCCTGGACTGGCCACCTGGCAGCCTCCTGGATCGGTGATGGGCACGTGGGCCGCACAGGCCTAGCACATGCCTTACCTCCTTGTGGTAAGACACTTGAGCACCTGAAGCACCTGAGGCTTTCTACTGGGCAGGACAAGCATGCTGCCGCACCCCGGGATCGGCGCCACTCAGCCCAACAAAATCAAGCCACAGGGGCTGCTCCACACTGAGCGAACACCGTCTTCCAGAAGAACTCCAGCGCGTCCAGGAGTTATGATGACCAAACAGGGGACATGGAGTCTCCGATCAGCGCGGGGCTGGCTTTAGCTTCTACCATAAAAGGGGTTCCTGGCCTCTCTTTCACAACAGGAGAGGGCCCCCAGACAGCAACACATTCACGCCAGCAAAGGCCAGCGGTGGCGCGCACACTCAGGTCAGCATCATGAATTCACTTACTATAAATCAGCAGAAAAATAGGAGTCACAGAGGCGCTCCATGTGGGACTTACAAGGTACATTCCTGACAAGAAATATTGTTAGAGGAATTCCGAAAAGGGGAAATCGTGATCTCCTTAGGAAATGGGGGGGGCAGTATATTTCAACTCTAAAGGCAAATCTCAGTGGCCAGGCGGACCTGTGTGTAAGGGATGGTCACTATTTTCTTTCTATTGCAGGCAACCCACCCTTTCTGGGCTCAAGTTGCTCCCCATAGTAGGGGGTCACAAGGGGGTCCCTCGAGCTGGGTGTGGTGGTGCATGTCTGTAATCCCAGCTACCTGAGAGGCTGAGGCTAGGGATCACTTGAGTCTGCAGGTTTGGGACTACCCGGGGCAACACAGCGAGACCTGGTCTCTAAAACAAACAAACACAAGAAAAGAGAGTCCCTGAAGGAAGGGTCCGCACCCCAAGGGGCTCTGCCAGTTTCTCTGGAACAACAGTACTCCCATGACACTGCACTCTTGCTGAAAATATTGGCATTAAGGGAGCATGAACACAGCTGTGTGTAAATTTCACACACGCACAGATTAGATCTGTGTATTTAGAAGGAATATAAACATCCTAATAGGGCATTTACATACACAGTTGGATACACCGGGCTGCATGCAGAGTGGAGTCTGAGTTCCAAAGCACTTCCTTGGGCCATGACGCAAAGGAAGGCCAGGCTAAGCCCACCAAATCAGGGAGCCCTGGCCCCTCCCTCAGGCAGCCACCCCCAGACTGGAGTCCCCTTCGTCTTCATTTAGCAATACTGGAGAAGGTATTTATGACTCTATGAAGGAGAAAGCTCCAGAAGTGCTTTAAGCTTCACTTATATAGGAAAACGCATCAATGTGGGCTAACTTTCAGGTAAAGGGTGAATGGTACACAGGGTGGCAGGACAGTGAAGGCAGCAGCAGCCTGAAAGCGGGAAGCATGTGAGAGTTCAGAATTCATCATGCTAAGGCGACCTCCCCTTCCCCTCTCTCGATGGGCAGACAAGGAGGCCTGTGAATGCAGAGGTGGCAGGGGACGGACTTTGGGTTTTCTAGCTTATTTTGAAGTGCAGGGCAAAGAGCTGTGACACTAGAACAGGTTCACTCCCACCAAGGACCGACCAGACCCCGATGACCGATGACCGAGGATCCCCAACCAACCGACACCCCCCCCCAACCCCCGTTAGTGTCCCCCAGGCTGAGTTCCTCACAGGTAGGGGCTTATCAAGCTTCCTGATTTACAAAACAAACACACCAGCCCACAACTAACTCTCAGGATGCTGAGTATCCAGTGAAGACTTTAAAAGGGAGGGGGCAGGTAACCTAACAAAAATAGCATCTTACACCTATGGGGACAACACAGCGTAACAAGTTCACTACAAGGTTTTACTTTTATTCTCTAAAATTATTGCAATAAAACTCTCCAACGGGGATAGTCTTTCTCTTTCCTTTTTTCTTGATGTGGTTTGTATAAACTCCTGGTTTAAAAAAGAAAGGGAGGGGGGGTAAAGGGGGGGCTACTTTCTGAGGCCTGAGTTTACCATGCTTACAGTTCCACCAATAAATCATCTCCCAATCTGGGCTTGGAAAAGCACTGGCCACGGTTTGATTGCTCCAGCCTCAGGTTGCCAGGCAACCAACACAAGGGGGAAGGCTGAGAACTGCTGACAGATAGCCAAGTGGCTGAAACAACAGACTTCTCTCTGTCAAAAATGTGTTCCAGAGAGCCACTTTCCCACCTCTGCTCCCTGCTAAACACTACGTGATTGTAAAATCAAAATCAAAAGGCCACTGTAATAAAAACACACTTCCTGCTCAATTACTGATCGTTAAAGAGCGAGGGGTGGCCCAGATCACACACTGTATGGCAACAGAAATGCGATACTGTAACTGAGCTCGCGGCAGCAGCAGGCCTGCGCTAAATGCAAGGTTGCGGCTTCCAGGGCAGCCACCCTGGCTGTGGAGCCAGTCAGCGGCCTCGGCCTCAGAAAGCACCAGGAAGAAAGTAATGAACGCTGAGATGTCAAAGAAACAATGCAAACAATAGCTGAGAAGCTAGGGGCCAGGCGTAGCTAGTAACAAAACCAAGGGCAACCATCAGCGCTGTGAAGCACAATCCTGAGACAATGGAAGTTTCTCACCCAGAGATCTCTTGTAGATTAGGGACATAGCTGTCCTCATCCTTCAGAACTCACCCCCTGGTGGTTCCCGAGGGGCAGGGGGGCTCCTGGGGCTTGATTGTAAGCTGGACTCTAGAGCGATTGAGAATCCTTCAGATAACACCTGGTGGAAGCCTGGGGGGGGGGTGTCCAAGGCAACATTAAACACCTAGGCCACGACTCACGCACCTGACCCTGCAGAGGGTCTGCCCCTGCCGCAGTCCTTCATCTTTCAGGACACTGCTGCCCTGGAACTGTCACCTGGGACTCTGGAAACTGATGCCCCATGGTCTCTGGAAAAGGTTGGCGCTCCCAGCAGGGGTTTCATCCTTTCTGTGCCAGCGGCCCTTTGGCCAGCCTGACAAAGCCTACGGGCTACCAGAAAACAGTTTTTAGATGCCTAAAACAAAACATGGAATTACAAAGGAGATCAGCTATGTTGAGATGCAGCCATCAAAACGTTTTTCAAAACCTGCAAACATATACCTAATTAGCATATTAAATAAAATCTAGCAGAGGGATTTGTGTTCTTGAGTGCTTTTTTTTGGGGGGGGACGGGGGGGGGAGTGACTGTTGTTTCATTATATGGGCTCAGATTATTATAAGCTCCTGCAGGGCAAGAGCCATAATTTATTCATCGCTGAATCACCAAAGCACCAGGCAGCCTGGTTCGACATCCAAGGCCGAAACAGCAGAAGATGTTTGCAAGGGCGGCACATTCTCCACTGCAGCCCACATTCCGAGGGGTGGAGAGGGGGGCTGCTGCTCCCTGGGCTTGCCCTGGCCCAGAAGTGGGCTTGCAAATACGATTGTGTAGGCCCACAGTCTGCAAATGGGGCCGTGCGGGCACAAAAGACTTTCTGCAGGGCTCAAGCACACCATTCTCCGAATGGAATTCATTTCCACACCCTCTTCCCTAAAATCCATCAGTCCAGGAAAAGCCCTGCACAGAAATGGCACCTCCCTCTCCACAAGCACCTCCTCCTTCCGCACAAAGCCCCGCCCTCTCCCCCAGCTCCGGAGTGCCAGACAAAGGGGCAATTCAAACACGGGCTGCTGGGACGCAGTGACTAACACTCAGGTGACGGTAAGAGTCTTGTGCAAGTCAGGTACTTTCCAATTCTTCGCTTTCCACAGACTTGGAGGAGGGTCAAGTGGCCGTGTCACGTGACAGATTACTGGAAAATCATGCCTCCTGAGCAATTGTATTTTAGCATTACTGAGAAAGGAGTCCAAAAGCTTGGGTGACAGTGCCACAAACTGAAATTTCGATCAAACTCCCCATGTAAACAAGGCTTCTGAGTACTCACAGCTACAGATAAACTAAGAGTACAAGATGCAAATACAGCCTCATTCTAGCAATAAATCACACTCATCCGAAGATGAGTATTTTTAAAACCCCAAATCTTACTTCCAATAACGGCCTAAGACGAAGTCACTGATACCCGTGCTACCCATGCTGACCACCTGCACACTGATTACAACAGCACCGTCAGGAGCAGCCTCTCCCTCGGATCTCCCTCACCAAGGCCAGGGCCAGCGCGGCACGTGCTCTGCTAGGGCACCGAGCTGCGGAGGAGAAAAGGGGACTAGACGGCGACTCTTGGCACGAAGGGCTTCATGTCCAGGACAAGAGTCTCTCGGGAAGATGACTGAATGCTAAGTCGGGGGGGGGGTGTTTGGGGGTGGGGAAGAAGGACAGTTTCACCACGGAAAGGATCTCACGCACGCACTCTTCACCCAGAAGACCGTGAGGCTGAGGCACTGTGGCACTCCAAACGCACGGGGCAGCTTTGGCAGTGACAGCTGCCATATTTCCCAGCACCGGGGCTTGCAGTGTGTGAGAAACCACACCCCTATGATGAAAATGTGCAGGTCAATTTAAGCCCTGGAGGGGAAATGAAGCTGGAGGGGGCTTCTCCCACTCCAAGTCCACCGAAGGATGGAGGCAAATCCCGACAGCGTGGGCAGCACGAGGTGTGAGGCTCTGATTCCAGCGAGTAGAGCCCCACCCAGGGCCCCTGGAAACAAGCTGGACGAGGCCACTGGAGACCCTGTTCTGTGTGAACACAGCCCCCAAGCGAATGGCTGAGTTCATTCCGACCCAAACCCCGAGGGGCGGAGCTCGGCGCAGAAGGGTCGCACGCTTCAGTCTGCAGTACCAACACCACCTGCGCCAGGGCACCCACCGCTCCAGCGCCAGCGTGGCCCGGACGTCTGAGCAAGCAGCGTCGGGGCCAGGATGTCAGACTCGGCTCCCGAGGACCGTCACTTACCATCGGTGTGACCCAAAGCACAGTCACCTACTATCGCCATCACCCCCATGAGTCCCCACAAGCACCCACCACCGGTGCTGGGCCGAGAGCACGCCGGCCGCTGAATCTCCCTCCAGAGGCCTTCGCGCCTCTACGGCAGGCGCAGCTGACCGTCTCCTCAGGAACAACCCCTGTGTCTAGCACCCCAGCCTTGCAGAGGCAGAAAGGGCCTCACCGTGAGTCCTCTCAGTTCCAAGCAGGGACCGGGAGGCACCCAGGCCCAACACTGGTCTGAGGCAGAGGTGGACCAGAAAGGCACCTGCCAGTCCTCTGCTTTCTACCTGCAAACTTTGATGACATCACCAGGAGGTGCTTTGCTGCAGGTGGAAGAGGGGCTGCGTGAGAAAAGAAGCGGTGAAGCGTGGGGGTAGGGAGTGTGGGGGTCGGGAGGAGAAAACAGAGGCAAAACTGGCGTTTCTTAGTTTCGGCAAGTCAGAAACTGAACACTCCCAGGACCGGAGGCGGCAGACACGGGGCGGAAGCCAGAGCACCAGCAGCAGTAGGTTCTCCGGCTCATCGGGACGCAGCCCAGCTCAGCAGACAGAGGACTCCGCCGCTGCCCGGCAGACATGGCATTTCGGGGTCTTCCCCACACAATCTTGGGGTGGCTACCAGAAAGCAGAAGAACACTCTGGAATCATCTATCCATTCTGCTCCTTTGCATCTATGTCTTGTTTGTTTGTATTTACTTCAGGGTCTTAGGCTTCTCTGAGGAGACGCAGGACACCAAGGAGGGAACGAGCACAGAAGAAAATGAAGCCAGTGACAGTGAAAGGAAGCTCCACAGCTAGACCAGCACCCCCCCCTGCCCCAGTTCAGTCACAACTTCACCCCATTCTTCTTCCCCGCCCCAGGCTGACCAGGACACGATGAGTAGAGGGGGAGAGAGAAGCAAGGCCTTCTTCTCATTTCTCCCTCCATCCACAACACGTTCCCCGGAATATTTCACAGAATCAATCCGGCATTTAAAAGTACCCTGTTCAAGCCGGGCCTGGTGACACGTGCCTGTAATCTCAGCTAAATGGGAGGCTGAGGCTGGGGATCACTTGAGCCTACGGGTTCGAGACAACCCTGGGCAACATAGCAAGACCTAGTCTCTTTAAAAAAATAATAATAGTAAATAAAAGCATCCTGTTAAAGACATTCAAGGGTTGTGTTCCTGCGCTGGAAAGCGAGTGTCTACGCACAGGGCACACGCCTCAAAGACAAGCTACAGGGTTTTCCGTCCACGGCAGTTTCTATCCTCGGCCAAATTTGTTCTAACAAATCCCCCAGGTCTAAAGACATCTGCCTGGTCCTGCAAGAATGGTTCACAGGCAACTGCGACACGGCCGAGCGGTCAGCAGCAGGGGCTACTCGACACGGACCCCAGGAAAAGACACACGACTCTGGACAACCAGTCGCAGAGACAGTGCTCCCCCAGACTCCAAGCAGCTCTGCCCCCTGGAGCGGGCAGCTCCACACAAGCCCTGGGTCTGTCTCTCTGAAGTCTAATTCACTTTCTTAACATCCACCTGAACGAGCTCAGGTGTTCACCTCTGTGTCCGCACACAGGCAAGCGCCATGAGAGCGGCACGCCCCGAGCTGCCAAGGACGCAGCAAGGGTCCAACACCTGCTGAGTGACGAGGGAACAAAGAACACAAGGAACTCCGGAGCCAGCATCATGCCAGTCTGGAATCTTAAATTCCCGACAGTCCTCTCTTCACAGAACCCGCTTCCTCACCACTTGCTCCATCGTTAAGCTCCACAGGCCAATTCAGCCCAGCTCCATCAGACATCCGGCCTGAGGAGCCGCCCAGGGGCCTGCACCCCAGAAGCACAGCCTCTAGCAGACTGTGCCTCGAGTGCCACAACGGCTCTTCCCGCCTCCTGCCTCAGCCAGAGGGCTGCTCTCTCGAGGCGGAGCGGGGCCAGGGCCAGGCAGCTGGGGCTGGGAACCAGGCCCCATGAACTGCTCTGTGACCTCAAGATGGTCCCACTCCCGCCAGCGACACAGCCTCCTCACCTGTCACACGCTGACCGAGGAGACTCCGCTCATGCCAAGGGCTGGGCACAGCACCTGGCGTGTACAAAGCTCTGACGTTTCCACTCCTCGGGCCTCACCGGCAGCGCCCGTCGTGTCTCTTGCTATCTCTACCTCAGTTCCTGGGTCAAGGCTGAGGTGGCGCTCAGGTCGCGAGCCTCGAAGTCCCTCCCTTGTGTGACTCCAGGCCAGCTGTGGCCAGGAACTGGGAGCACTCACATTTCCCACAGGGCCAAAGCTCTGAGCCAGCCTGTGCTCACAGGCTATAGAGCAAGGGCCCCGGAGCCCCGGGCCCTGGGCCGGAGTGCCTCCCGGCCACGGGCACATGTCCCAGCTCCCCCGCGAGCCCAGTGGGCAGCAAGGCTTCAGAACCACCGGTTCTCTGCTCTGCCCGCGTTAGCTCGCCCCATGTCAGCTGGACTACATCCCAGCGCCAGCCCGGTCGTGCCAGTGGC
>PVHY01029037.1:0-14672 GCA_004024945.1 Uropsilus gracilis | reverse complement strand
GTGTTAGGGAGCTCTCCTAACTCCCTGCTCCTCTGCCCTTGTTGCCTAGCCTGCCTGCTTGCCCTATAATTGGCTCAGTGTCCTTGCCTGCTCTGTCTGTGTGGCTGGTTTCCCGAGAGCATCAAAGCCTGTAAAATCACCGAGGGTTGGACATTCTTCTTTCTTTCCCTTTTTTTAAGACTAGATCTGCTATTTTTACCCATGGAACCGAAGATTCCAGTTGCCCGGGGTACCACAGATTCAAGCAATCCCCAGCCTCAGCTTCCCAGGTAGTTGGGATTACAGGTGCGCACCTCCATGCCCAGCTATTTTTTGGGAGTAGGTCTGGCTGTGTTGCTCCGAGCGGGACTCGAACCACGATTCCTAACCCCAGCTGCTTCATAGGCTGAAGTTTACAGGCACATGCCACCGTGCCCGGCTACATTCTTCTTTAGCAGCTAAAACCAATAAAGAACCTACCTGAATAGGGTTCGGTTGCATTACAGGATGTAAGGGTGAAGCAGGAGTACCAGCACGAAATGATAATCTTGAATGAGAGTGTAGTATGGGGATGTGAGAAGCTGAAATTGAATTTTTCATGTATTTCAAAGGAAGAGCCAGAAAGATTCACTGGTAGATCACATGTGGAGGGTGTCTGAAATTGAGGTGTTAGTGATGATACCAACGTTTTAGATTTGAACATCTGGAAGGTTACAGTTGCCATTAATTGATTTGGAATGCAGTGTTCATAGCTGAGAGCATGTAAAGATTCTGAGAAAACAACTGGCTAGTATTTTTTTTTAAATTCTATTTAACGAATGCAAAATCTATCAACTGATTTAATTAAACCAAACTTTCAAGGGAAAGTTTATATTTTTTGTTGTTTATATTTTAGCTTTTCTCCCCTTCAATTTTTTTGTGCTTTGCTTTATCTCGTCTAGTAATTTCTCAAAACCAAAGATCTGTTCTAAAAGAGGTAATGTTCCACTGGGTTAGAAGAAGAGGAAGAACATAGGTCAAGTTTAAGTTCTGATGGCTGATGTGCATTATTACATAGGTAACATCAAAAAAGTTTATACTTGTTATAAATGCATAGATGAATTTTTTTAATTAAACAAATAATTTATATATATATAAATTTCATATCTTTGTAATCCCTGGGATTCACTCACCCCCATAGATGGATTTTTAAGAAAACAACAGTGTCTGCTATTTCCATCTTGCTGAGTAAACTTAACCATCTTATGTGTATTTTTCTGCACCTTTCTCCATGCTTAAATAATTTGTTTCAAAGTATATACACTCTAAAAATGGAACATTATAGATTTTAAGCAGAGGAACATTGTGCACTTTTCTTATCCAAAACCACATGCAGACTGGACAGTCAGTGCATGCCTATGGCCAGTGGGGCTGGGCCCACCCTTTGTGATTTTGTTGAACCTGACTACCTGCGTTTCTTCCCAACTTTGCATTCAGTGACATCACATTGCCAAGTTGAGATCAACCATAATTGGGATATTTACATATAGTGAATTGTTAAAAATCAGGCCATTTCAAAACCACTGTTATACACAGGATATAATGTCTGAGCAGAAAACTTTAATATGCTCTTCAGTTTGACTAACCTTTAGACTAATTTTTTGACTCTAGGTCCCTGATATCCCTTTTCTTAGAGCATTTATTTTAGAAAAATTTCAATATTTTCTTTCACCCTTTAAGATGTTTTCCAAGTCATTTGCCAGCTACATAGCCTAGATTTTCTCCACCTGGGAGCTATCCCTTTGAAATGTAATCATCAAGGAAGACAGCTCCCATGGGAGCTGATAGTCTAAACATTTATGCCAATTAGCTGACAAGATGCCCAGCAACAGTGATCTATCTCCATAGATTTTGTGGGGACTACAGTTCTATAGTTCAGCTCCTGCCTTGAGTCTTGACTCTGAGTCCCTGAGTTTAAAACCCAAGATGATGTCTTCATGGAACCTGTGATTTCCATGCCTGTTTTCTGCTCTAGTCTAGAGTTTCTCATTTTTGACACACAACACACACATACACTCTCACACACACACACACACACACACACACACTTCTTGGTGTTCTGTAGCTGGAGGGATTTTCTGAGTTAGTTAGCATGTGGTAATATTGGGTGGTGTCGTTCTATTGTGTAAGTCCAATATCTCCCCCAATAGTTCTCTTTTAACTTTGCAGTTGAGCTGATGTATTCAGCAGTTAAGTCTGCTCTGTTAAATCTCTCTGTATTTTGTGGCAAGTAATATATTTAAAATAGTTTCTAAATTGTGACTTTGTAGTAATTTTATTACCTACTATAGATTTTTAAAAAGAATTTCAATGTTCTTCTCACTCATTTGCTCTTCTAGATACTTTTGAGACTTGGTTCTCACTTTCTGGTGATCAGGTCTGTCACTGCATTTTGGGGAGAACCTTGCAACAAGAAAGGTGAAACCTTTCTGGGAGCCAACCATGAACACAGTGAATTCCATGTGAAGTGAGGTAGAAAGAACTCTGGAATGAAGGAATAGAGCTGCTCGCTGGCCTCTGACACTACTTAAAAGTGTAACTTACATAAAATAATTTTACTTCTCTCAATTTAAATTTTCTTCTATGTAAAATCAGACAACTGGGCTAGGTTGCCATTTAAAGCTCAGTACACTTAGAATGTGAAAAGAGGGAGCTGGCACTTTCTGGGATGCAACAAAGCTTAAACACCACATCATAACCTTTCTATGATGCCCAATTGTGGAAATAACAACCACAGATGTTTCACTATATAAATTCTGCCCTCAACTGAATGCCTCCTTGTTCAGACAATTTCATCAACGGTTCTGTAGAACATTTATTCTGATCTTACTTTTTGACCAAGAAAGGACCTCTTCTTGCATGGTATTTTGAGTCACAGTTAGCTTGAAGCCTGTAGTTCAGGTCAAATGAAATATTTTCAAAGCTCAGTATATATTCCCAAAACAGCAATAAATCACTCAGAAAGTTATGTGCTCATTTGCACATGGTTTCAAATTACTGATTTAGCCAGCTGAGGGCACACATTATGGTTTTTCAGCATATGATTTTTTTATTTCTGGTGTTCTGATCATCCAGTAATTAGTGGATACAGATGAAATTACAAGCTGCTGCCATTGCCTCAGATGGTCAGGTTTTCAGGATGCCAACTCCCAGATCCTCTGGAGTTGACATAAATATTATGGAAGCAAAAAATTATAGTCATTTGCAGGGAAATCATGTGTTTAATTGCCAAGTGAAGCAGAGGAAAAATAGCAGAAGCACACATCATGTATCAGTTAATGTGAGCGCATTATTGCATGTTGCAAAGGGGTCTAAAAGGACTTTTCAATAGCAAAATGAAAACAAAACTATTCTAAAAAATGCCATCTGTGAAGCCTCCAGATATGTCTGACTGGCTCATTTCCTTTCAAAAATAGTCTCTGCATTCCAAAAGCTGTTAATAATGAATGGAAATAACCATGGAGTAAAAATGGACCACGACTGATGGAATGGGACTTAATGTAAGGAGTTGCTGTTGAAATAAACATTTAGAGAAATATTCCACAGGCACATTTTGTGCACATATTTCAGTGTTTGCTGCAGGTGGCACTTTAACACAGCAGAAGACTTCTTAGTCCTACACATTCAAACTGATTTTTTGATAATTTCAAACTTATACTTACTTAAAATTTATTTTTAAACAAATATCATTTGTTAAAAATCATTTTTTTCTATTTCCTTTTTTTCTTTGTTATTTGGTAGAACTATCATTACGGGAAAGATAATTGATAATTTTTAGGAGGCCAAAATTAATGTGGAAATGCTGTTGTTATATAACTTTAGCCTACTAATATTTCACATGTTTTCTTCCTCTTTAAATTACTTGTAAAATTGGAGACTTCATCTATTAGTCTAAAAGCCAAAATGATGCTGTCATGATTTCATCACTGCTAAAGTAATTAGTACTGTATAGAGGTCAAAGTTACATACTGTGGAGACAAATTTTCTGATTTAATATTAGTCTTGCAACTGAACAGGATGTGACCTAGGGTAAGTTTTATTTATATATCAGGTACAATGGAAATAATACTGGTAGCTACTTAGGTTTAATGGGAACTGCATGAGGCAATATGTGTAAAGTTGATCTGATAATAGTAATTTCTCACATAACAAAATGGCAACTCTGGTACATGACAGAAATGTGGGTGAAATAAATGAATATATAATTTACAGTGGCATTTAGGTGGAGGGAAACTCAAAGATACTGAGATATTTAGGGAAAACGCCACAGGTGGATCTTCACAGATGGTTTTTGAGTAGGTAGTTGAGGAAGGAGATGCCCAAGCAGGCAGAGGAACATGAGGGAAAGAGCCAAGTGAGACTAAGAAGAGGGTGGTCTCCATGGGAAGAGACCGAACTTGACTGAGAACTTTAAGCTGGGGTGGGAGGAACATTGTGGATGAGATGGAGCCACTGGGTTTTGAAAGCCACACAAGAGGAGTCAACTCAATCTACTGGGAAATAAACTGTTAGTGAAGGGTAGACTGTGAAGAAGATGTTATGTAATGAAGCTTGATTAGATGTTATGTAATGAAAATGTTATGTAATGAAGTTTCATTAGGAAACCATATATTAGCTGACTGAAGGATGAAGAGGCTGTCAACAGGGAGATTTGGAGGTTGCAGGAAACCCTGAATAAAGTAAAATCTTCAGCAAGGAGCAGGCAGGAGTAAAGGCAGGAGTAAAGGCAGGAAGATCATTTTATAGCACCTGGAAAACTGACTAGATTTAAAGAATCAAGAAAATTGTTGCCAGTGTTCCAGGAATTTGGAACATCATATTGATATAAAAATATTATTTTATTTTAAAATAAGAGGCAGCATTGACCCTAAAGCCAGATTGGTTGGGTATATATTTAGGCTCCACCACTTCCCAGTAGGTGAACTTCACCAATTGCCTAACTTCCCAGTGATTCAGAAATTGTGTCTTGTTTGTAAAAATGGGAAAAATATCTCCTAGAATTATTCTAAGAGTTAAATGAGCTTTTGCTTGTAAAACACTTATACATTTGTCTGGGACTTAATATATACTTTTAAAATGTTTTTTAAATAAGTGTATATCAATGACTCTCTTTTCCCAGATTTGGGATATGAGTACCTTTTTTTCCACTTAATAAATGGTGCTGGAAGACTTCTACTCTGGAGGGTTGTTGGTCTGAAAGCAATGTATATAAGGGGTAGCTTTGTGGCATCAGTGTTGGATTGAGAACCTGCAGCCTCTAAAAGACTGAGTCTTTCTAATAGGATGTAAAGTCCCAACACTGAACCTCTTATGTCTTGGAATTTCATCTCTCCTCACTCCGCCCTGGGCCCCTTGGAGCAAGCTCTTTTTGTGTGGTTGAACTGGATTTCATGGCAAGTGCACTACCCAGGGTAAAGTGTGCAGTTGCACCTGCAGAAGGCATTTCTGGTCTGTGGGGACTGTAAGCCGCTGGGAATCCTGGCTTGGCTCAGGTGTAAACTTTGGGTGAGGCACACCGCTTATAGAAGGAAGGCATGACTCAAGGTCATTCAAAATTGTGTGGAGGAACACTTTCACTGCCATTTTTTAATTGAACAAGTTTTCACACAGTAATTAAGTCTGAATCTTCATTATAAAAAACGAGAGCAAAAATGTCCATTACATATTCTGGCCTTATAGATATCAAGACTTTAGATTTTGTCTGCATATTTGTTTAGTTTAGCTTACTAATATTTTTTGACTGAGATGATGGTGAAAAAAATTAAAAATAATGAGTTTACTACCATTCCTTTCCTTGAGGAACTGAAATTTTGGATAGAAAGAGAAGTGTGGAGATAGATGCAATCACAAATCACTGTTATGAAAGTCATTTGGAAACCAGACTGGGAGCTATGGAGCAAGGTAGCTGACTCCAGGGGAAGCTTGCTAGAGGCCAGGTGGGAAGGGTGCAACAAAGGAGGGGTGGTCAAGCTGGGTTTTGAAGAATGTTTTCCAGGAGGACAATGAGTTCAACTAATGTCTGGTTTGTGTGATTCTGGACAAATTCCTTAAACTTCAGAAACTTTAGATGTGAAATGGTGTTAGTAGTATTGTCAACTTTAAATGTAGATGTAAGAATTAAATGATAAAAACACTTATGAAGTGCTTAGTGCAGGTCTGGTAGAGCATAAAGAATATTTAATGAATGCATGAATGAGTGAGAGAATGAATGAATTAACTTGCCTGAGGTCACATTTATGAATGGTCATGTCAAAGCTGGCAAAGCACTCACTCCTTTTGTTTTGTTTTGTTAGTTGACTCTTACCCAGTACTCCTAATTTAAAAATATAAATTATAAACACTTCTTGGCACCCCTTCACCTGGAGATAAACAATAAAGAATGCTGAGATTTTTTTTTGTATCCCTAAGTCTAGTCTTTTCAAAATTTATGACTAAACATTGGGATTTTTGCCTTTATCAGTTTTGGTTCAGATTTGAGTCTCAGTTCTGGAAGACATGTGAACTGTAGAAGTCCTTCTAGTTGTTTTGAAGAGAGGAGCTGTTGAGGAAGGAGTTATTCACTGAGAGAGTAACTGTTGATAAGTTATCCTCCAAGGTTCTGCTAAAAATGGCTCATGAATGGCGTAGCTTATGCAGGGGAGACCTAGTGGAAGACTGGATTGTCAGTGTCCAAATTTCAACCCAGTAACTTCATTGCTGTGTGTCTTCTGTAAATTATTGAACATTGATGAATTCATTTCTTTTTGCCTACAAAAAGTGTTATAGACCTCTGGAAATTTTCCATGTGTTTATTCACTGAGGGATCACCCATGTTTAAAACACAGTGCTAGAGATATAGTATTAATAAGAGCTAAAGAGACCCCATTTGTGAAGAAATTTGGGTTCTAAAGGGATGATAGTCATTAAACCAATAATCACAAAATGAATATATAATTAACTATGGTAAATACTAAGAAATAACACTTATTGGGGGAAATTATAAAAAATAGTAGAATTAATTTAAATTTGAGAGTGAGGTTTAAACTGAGACCTGAAGGATGGTGTTTGTTTTCTGTGATTATTATGAAAACAAAAGATATGAATGTCTTTAAAATAACATGCATTAACTAGTTTAAGGTTGCTATCTGAAGGTCAGCAGTTCAACATGGGTCTAACTGGAAACTGAAGTGTTGGCCGGGCCATATTCCCTCTGGGGACAACAGGAGAGAGGTTTCGTGCTTTGTTGGATTTAAGAGTCTTGCTGAAGATTTGAGATTTTTTTTATGCACATTGGAAATCCTTTAGAGTACAGGGGGGAGGAGGCATGCCTATCACCTGTTTAGCATATAAGGATCAGTCACTATTTTGGGGGAGAGTGGACTGGAGAGGCTAAGCATGCAGCTACTCCAGTTAGTTACCAGGGAAAGCAACTGAGAATCTTTAATATAGTGTGCTGTTCTGCCATGCACTGCAAAACTGAACCAGGCCATTTGGCAAACAGCAAGGATAACTAATATTTTCATGATGATCTGGGGGTCAGTACTCATTCCAGACTGTATGGTCTTTCAGATCTGATAACCAGGTCCTGACACTGGAGTTTCAAGCCCAGGTTATCTCGCTGATGCCTGAGATTCCTTTGACTTTACCCTTTGAAATACTTATCTAGTAACTCCTTTGCTTCCCTTGATTGCCAACTGGACTAGAAATGTGTCTTTTCTTTTAGTTCCCATCCATAAAGACAAGAGTGTCATTTATTCAGTTGCTATATCCCTGCTCTCTGAAGGCAAGCTGTGACATAGATACAGAACCTTGAACTTTTGATCATTCTCCAAGTACGTGTACTTGTTGGGAAACCTTGACATTTTTGTTTGGATTCTTCTATGCTAATCATTTTCTGAATGTTGGTAGAGATCCAGGTTACAAAGCTAGTAAATCTTGCTTCCCCCATAGAATCTTCTCCTTGGTAGGCAAGTTGGCTCCAGGTGTTAGCACCACTCCTTTCTTGACTGCCGGTCAGCATCTTCACTGCTCTGATTGGTCCTGAATCTGCCACCAGAATCTTTAAAAAATTTTTTCTTTATAGATGAAATCTCTCTCTCTTTCCTCCATCTTGTATTTTATTTTTTTATCAACATCTAATGTGGAACTGCCAATATGGTGATTAATACAGCATTTAGTGGGGAGCTATGAACTTATCTTGGAACTCATAAAGTATCACAAAATCCTTTGTTATTTTATCAGGAAAATGGGGTAATGATACTTAAATCAGCATGGTATTAAGTGGATTAGCTATGATCAGTATGGCATGCATTCCCCTCTGTAAGAAATGTCAATAATATTAATGACAAGATACAGCTGAGTCAGAAGCCATCCAGGTGGAGTACAACCCAGTTAGTTTGCCCCAGTGACATTCTTCAATAAGGGAAGATGTCTCTTTTCCGGCCTTGTATTCACATTTGCACTGCCCTTCTATTGTCTTCTGACTTGAAGGAAAAATAACCTCTTCATTAAATTGCTGATTTTTGTTAGGAAGGAAAAAGAGGGAGATTTTGAACACATTTTCTGATAGTTTTACTTTTTCACTCCATCCCCTTTATCATTTTTTTTTTTTTGCATAGTCATTGTATTGGTTGGTTTTGAGATAGCACCTCTTTTAAAACTTCTATACATTTTTAATGATTATCTTACCAAATTCAAACTTGTAGGAATACACATCTACTACTATACTGAAGGCTTGGCAATCTGGTTTTTATCTGTTTATCGCGTTAATCAGCCAACATATTAAACTATAATATTCTGAACAAAAAACTTGCTCATGATGAGTGAGCTGGATCTGTCACTGGTTCTCATCACATTGAAAGACTACAGCAGAATTCTAAAGCATCAGATTAGCATCAGATCATGAAGAAATTTCAACCAGAGAAGTGTTTGATGTGGGTGACTTGATCAACAAATCAATTTTGTTGTAATCTTTGAGATTACAATGTGGTTCATTTTATAATATGTTGACAGATGACATGTTAACAGACTCTGCAGTCTTTGGCTAAAAAAATTACCAGTTGTTAGAACACTGTCAAGCATTCTCAGTTAACATAGACTTCAGTTTCTTTTGGCTTAGCATTCTGCACACCTCCTAAAAGCAAAGAGCTTTACTAGGAGGTAATCAGCATACTGATAAAAAGTAACCTGTATTTATTTGCACATTGTAGTAATCTTTGTGAAATTTGTAGGCACACATTCCTAGCTGTTAATGTATGGTATACAAAATGTATCAAAACTTCTCTTTGGAAAAAGAGAAAGTTTGAATTTTATACTTAAAATTTAAGTACATGGTAGCTTTTTTCTTTAATTTTACTTTAGCTCTTGAAACAGTGAATCAATTAATGATATTGAAGGTGGGGCTTTGATATTATTTTGCCAGTGAATTAATGACATATTGTATGGAGTTTCATCTGTTCAATGATTATGGTACTTCAGCACAAATTTAAATCTGTGTGTCTTGGCATCACGATGCTTTACCAGATTTTAAAGAAACCTTAAGTAAAATATGTACTTTATCCAAATGAAACATGTGTTCACTGGAGATATTAAGTTGATTTTTCTTTTCAATTAATTGGCTTACTCGATAGTCATGTTCAGTACTGGTAAATCTTTTGTCTCACATGGGTTCCTTACAGATAAGTGACATTAATGATAAGTGTTCAGTTTGGGTAGGATAAGGTTTTCTCTGTGAAATTAAATTAGTAATAGCTCCTACTTTGCTCTCAAGAGTTTATGCTTTGGAGTGAGTAAATTATGATCACCACTCAGTCTCAGAAACTCAGTTTCTTTGACTTTGTTTCAGTATGGCAGATAAAAACATATTATTTGGTAATCCAAATTTTTACTCCTTAGAACAAATTCCTTCTCTAAGTTTTTCATATCTTTTACGTTCTGTAGGTCCCAAGGCTATTTTACTTATCTGTAATAGATTCCACTGGAAACTTTTGTCTGTAGAACTGCCTTTTTAAAGAAGTTTAGAAAGGATGAAATGTTTCAGTGTGTGGTCAGTGTATGATTTACCAAACTCTAGGAGGTAGGAATCACTATTCTGATTCACCGGTGAACAGTCTGTGCTTTGCACAAAACTAGAATATAGTTGTTTAATAGTGCTTATGAATGAATAAGCAATTATAAAATGTACCAATTTCTTAACATAAGAAAATATTCCAACACACATGTAGTTTTCTTCCTGAAGATATTTAGACACTCTGTGATCACCCTGGGATCATTATGTAGTAAAGTATTTCACCATCATTGTTTCAATAGGAAAATGTTGGATTCCCATATACTGCTCTTAAAATAGATTGCCCATTTAATAAGTCTCTGAGGGTATGAAGTATATAATAGGCTTCCCATTTTGTATTATTTCCAACTCCATGTCTTTGAAATCCTGTGTGAGTTCTGAAAAGGACAGTTGCTTGACTTCCATCTTTCCACAGTCACTATTTAATAAGCTTATGGTGGAGAAGATATTATACTGAAAAGAAACTGAGTTTTATCACACAACTGAACTTATCTCTTCCATAATCTGGACACCTTTAAATGACAATGCTGAACCTCAAGATCAGACCTCCTGCAGTTTTATCATTAGGTGATCTTTATCCTTGAAGCTAATAGATACTTAAGATACTTGAGCTGATAAAAAGTACTACATCAGACATTTTCAACAAAACAACAAAAATGCTTTGTTCTTGTTACTTCATTTGTAGCAAATTATCTATGTATGGACTAATTATGCCTGAAAAAAACTTTAGACTTTTAGGTTATTCTTAGTTATTATTATATTTTAAAAGGACAGGTTTATTAGGAAAAGGAGAAAGAAATAGTTACAGGTGGAGAGCACTAGACTTTTAGGTTATTTAAACTCAATTCTCAACAACTGCCTGTACCCATGTTATTTGAGTTTCCCAGGACAGGTGTGCTTGGAATTGACAAGTACCTTTTCATTTTGAGATTAAAATTTATTAATTCTTGTCAATTATTTTTCTCTATCCTTTGCTTTTGAGTATAATTTGCAGAAACTGAGTGTCTTCCTGTTTTAATGCCTTGTCAAATTGTAAGGAAAATCAGGAGGGGTCTTTTTGAATACCATGTTAAATAGAGCTTACAAGAAGGAGAGAGACAGTCACCCTCATAGACTAAATTCACAGAAGTTTATTCATCACACACACAAAAAAACTGAATGAAAAAGTTTTTGAGCTGGTGTGGAACCAGAAAAAAATCAAGACTTAAGGATCGTGGGTCTTTAGTACCTAAAAGTTGCTGTCAATAAAAAGAGAAAAATGGTCACAGTCTGGTTAGTGAAAATACAACAGTATCATTTACTTATTTCAAAATCTGTCTTGGGTTGGACCTAAAGTCAGAAGGAAGCGTAATATGTGATTGATGTGATAGGAAAATGATGTGATTTGAGAGAGCAGGAAGAAATGAATGACAGATTCATTCTATAAGGACACCTACTTAACTGTTATTGAGAGTGCAGTCACAGAGGTGGGATAGATTTTCTTGTTAGCCTTATGTAATTGCTCAGCATCCCACTTCTTCCTTTAAGGTGGATCCCTTGTAAAGAATAGTTGTTTATTATTTAATCTAATCCACACTGGTACTGATGTCTCATAGTAGATTTGGATTAATCAACTGAACTACTCAAGGTGACAGGTATAAAGGGCTGTGAACAGGCTGAAAAATGTTTCTGGAGTTAAACTGGTGGTACTGGAAGCTCAAGGATGAACAGAAAACAAGGGAGGTACATAGTGAATATTGGACACTCTGAAAAACAGCCAGTGAGTATTGGTGACACTACTGTGATGTTTTCTGATAGACCTGAATCTTTTCAGTATTTTTGCAGCTCTAATATTTTTTATTACAGCATGGTTTGTATAAAAAAGGAATTCTTAAAATTTTATGTGGAATTCACTCTTAGCAATCTGGTTACTATTTATTAATTAGGAAACCTGTATTTTTTCCTGTATATCAATACATGTGTAGTTGAGACATTTATATTGCTATTTACTATTCTAAGATATTAGCAATTGTTTGGATAGCAATTTAATAACATTTTCAAATAATGCTTTATAGCTTTCATAACTCAACAAATATGCTTTGGATGGCATTAATAAATCATGTTATTGAAAGGTAGTCTATAGGTTATTAAATTAATTTCCTTGATTTTTACATCATTTATATGTTTTTCAGAATACAAATATTTCTATATATCTTTGAAAGTCAAAAGTTAACCTTGTAAGTGTAGTCCAGGTATAGAAGATGAATTGCTAGCGGAGCCTTTAGATTTACCTCTACTTAAGTGAAGTTTGTTTGCTTTTTTCTTGTTTTGATAGAGATTAGCATTCAAGTGAAATATTAGAGATATTAGAGTTTGATATATTATTAGACTGTTGTTCATGATTTTAAAAGAAACAACTTATATTGTTTGCTCTTATCCCCATGCATTCTCAAGGAAGCTATAAGGTGGGAGAGTTGATCTAGACTTGACCTAGACCAGCATCCCCTTTCCTGAGGATATGCTTCATGGTTCTCTTACCTATGGCTTTGACTCTGTGTCTCCGCAGTGTCCGAAGTCTCAGATTAAAAGGCATCTTTACTGAGGAATCAGTCATCTTGAAGATTTTCCTAGCTATCACTGAGATTTTCCATATAAAAGAGATGTATCTTGATCACTGACTAAATATTTCACTTCACATTTGGCTATTTGAACACAATGGTAGAGAACTTTTTTCTTCTCCATTGAGTGCCATTTTCACCAATGAATTAAAGTAGCAATCGAAGGCCACATTAAAAAAGAAATTTTAGGAAAAGTAAAATGATAAATTAATCTCTTCTTTTTAAAAACAGATTTACTGAGATACTCATACACATATGCTCAATCCATTTAAATGATAATTATAACTTTTACTGAAATAGCCAATTTTACTAAAAATAGCAATGTTAAAATCACAGAACTATGTGAACATCACTGCCATTTAATTTAAAATATTTTCATCATTCTCCTCCCCCCCAAAAAAAACCAACAATTTGCTGTAGTCAGTAGTTATTCCCTTGACCTTATTCTTAAAGTCCTTTTAGCCACAAATCAACTTCTGTCTCTTTTGACTTGAGTCTGCACATATGTGGGACCTACAATATATGGTCATGTGCTATTGATTTTTTCACTTACTGTGTTTAATGTCTGATTTTTGAAGGGATGATTCCATCTAATTCCTACTTATTCTTCAAAATACATCAGAAATGATCATTGGGAAAGTCTTCCTTTACTCCACAATTTAATTATTTTTTATATGTACTTGTAAATTCCCTAAAACCACCTCTAATTATGCAACTTATGTTGTCTTCAAATTGTCTTCCTACTTGTTTTAGTTTTTATAATTATATTTTGTTGAGGTAACATTGGTTTACAACTTTAAATTATTTAGGGTGTAGGTCACACCTATTTTCAGATGTATGTAACCATATTCCATCCACCACCAAAGGTCTCCCATAACCCTCCAACACAGTTCAGAAAATAAAATTTTATTCCATTATATCTATAACTATTATATCTAATACATATTAGATGTATATAATGCAGATTATTAGCTTTTACCAGAAGTTAATTAAATATAACTCAAAGTTCCCCACTGCTCAAAATTTTAACTTTAGAGGCTGCTTTTATTAAGAGGGAGAGGAAACCATGACATAGTTTTTTTTTAAAGAAAATAATTAATAAGATGTATTTATATATCTATGTACAAAGAAAGCACTCATCTTCTAAGATCTTTATGAGATACAGAAAATGTTCCATTCTGTACCAAAAATAAAACATTCAAAACAGAAATTATGCAAGCCATTTTTACTAATGAAAGCATAAAGATTAATAGCTCTTAGTCAAATAGGCACATCAATGATTCTCCTTAATTCTAATCTTTTATTTTAAATGACACAATTCCAAGTTAACCCTAAGAAACAGAAAGTCTTAGGTAGAATTACAATTATAGGTATTGCAAGAACAATGGAAGGTATGCCCTAAGGAAAAAATACTTTATCAATCAGATAAAAATGCTTGTTAAATCCAAACCTATCTTAAGAGTGTATATTTTAACAGATAAGACATAAAGTAAATAATGTAACACTGTATTTTATCTTTTAAAAAGGTAAAACTATTTAAAATAAAGAATTTCTAGAACATCACAGAGGTCAGTTTATGATCTCCTAATTGATTAGAATTGTATGGAAATGTTATGATAACAGCAAAAATCTAATTATGACACTATAAGATTATACTTTTTTTGCATCTCCTTTATGTCATCAGTCAATTTCTTATAGAAGTCAAGTAAGTGAACCCAACGATTATAAAACCAGTATTATCTGCCATGATATAGTCTGTATTCTTTTTTTTTATGCAGTGCAGACTAATTTATTTCTAACAAAGTGATTTCTTGTTATCCTAATAATTACAAAAGAAACATGTAAGACTCAGAATACTTCAACATTGTCCAAAACCTTTCTCAGTATTGTCCAAAGTCCTTTCCCAGATTGCCCCAAAATCCTCAGTCTCTCAGTCCTGATCATCTCACCAATGTCCAGACAGAGTCCATCTCCAGACGCTTGAAGACATGTTCCTTTGACTGCTCCTCCTT
>PVHY01029036.1:0-14684 GCA_004024945.1 Uropsilus gracilis | reverse complement strand
CTCGAACCGCGATCCCTAGCCCCGGCCGCTTCATAGGCTGAAGCTTACAAGTACGAGCCGCCGTGCCCGGTCTTGGCTCACGTCATTTTTATAGAAATTCTTTGGAAACAGCCCTTATCCCTTATGTGGCACACGGAAAACTCAGTGCTACCCTAGAAAAACAGATTTTTGTTTGCTTCTTTCCTTTTTTTTTTTTTAAACCAAAACTGCTGTCCCTAGCTGACCCCGTCTGTCTTGGCAGGATCTGCCTCTGAATGGAGAGTGGTCACATCCGTCCTCAGACCCCAGGTCATGTAAGCAGCAGTAGAGGAATATACCTTGAGGTTAAGGAGCAACTCCTGAGATGTAGAAACCCAGGCTCTGGACTCTGATGTCTACCTATAAGCGCCTGGTCACGTCATTTCCCTCTTCAGTCATGGACAGGTCTTGCCTACAGTTTATAGAATAAAAGTATCCTGGCTTTCTAATCCATCACGCTGGATCCTGCCCTGGGCCTTCCCATCCCCAAGTCATGTGACACAGACTCTTACACGGGCAAAACCTAACTGCCCTCACCTAAGTCCCAACTGAAGGTCGGCCTCCAGGAAGCCCTCCTAGATCTCTTCCAGACTCCTCCAATGGCTTCCCTCCCAGTGAATGGCATATTCACCCAAGCTGGGGCAGAAATCAGATCGCTGTTAACTCCCCGCATCCATCACCCAGTCATTCCTACCAATTCTGTTTCCTAACAGCATCCTAAAGCACCCCTCCTCTATGCCCACACTACCACTCCCCTGGTTTTTTGCACCAGCCTGCTGCCATCCTCACCTGTCTAATTTCTCCTCCTTGGTGCCCAAGTTGACCTTTCTTCAGATATAAACATATGGGTCTGTCACTCGCAGTCTAACACCAGTAGACAACATCCCTAACTGCTCTCTGCCCTTCCAGACGCTGCTCAAATGTCACCTCCTTTTAAAGCCTGTCCTGTCTGTCCCTCCCCCTGCATGAGACTTCCTTTCTTCAGAGCTCCAGTAATGCTCTAGGCACACACTGCCAGGGTTCTCTCCAGCTCGCCCCACTGTAATGGCTGCAAGATCCCTCCTCTGCTGAGGACCAGCACGGTAACTTTCATCTTGACAGCCAGTATGTGGTATGTAGTAGGTCTTATATAAATAAATGAATGGGTAAACATTATCTGTAAGCTTGAAGTTAGGGAATCTCTGAAGGGAAAACTCAAGAGTTGCCAGCTCTGCCAACTTGGGGGCCAGCATCTCACCAGGCTCATTTTAGGTCTCAGAGTCCAGGTTGCATGGAGGGTGTTGACAGGAAAACAGGCAGAAAACACAGAGACAAATGTCTGGGCCCACTGGGCTTCCCAGCTGAGCTTCCGGTACCAGGTAGGCCCTAGGGCTACCACCAGTTGGCCTGGGAGGCGTGGGCCTGTGAAAGATTGGCAACAAGTACCATGTTGTTGCTGGTAATAAACCATTAGAAGCCATTGCTGTATGCCAGCTGCCAAACCTGGCTGTGGTCTGGACCCTCCCATGCCTCCAGGCCAGGGGCACAGCCAGCCTTGCCAGCAGGCCCAGAATCCAGCGAGAGGCCACTGCCCATTCCATGTCCAAGGAGTCTAGAGGACAGGGAGGAAAAGTTCTGCTAGCTCCTCAGTGGGCAGACTCTAAAGGGAATGATGGGAGTACTCTGAGATGAAAGGCCTAGAGATCAGCTGGCCAGGGCTAGAGGGCTTGAAGATTAACCAAGTAAACCTTGGCTCTGCAGAGGAGAAAGCCAAGGTCCAGAGAGGCTGACTGACTGTTAGTTCCAGAAAAGGAGATGGGAAATGAAGAGGAAGCACCATCTTTCTGTCTTGACTACTCTCCTGTTCTGCAACACCATCCTAAGGTCCACTGGGGAATTGGAAGTGGTTGCCAACCTAGCTCTCCTTCCCTTCACCCCAAGTGGTGATGGGAGCAACAGGTAACATTCAGGGTAGTCCAGGCTTTCTTGGTGTCATCTCACCTGATCCAGATACTCACCATTGAAAGAACCCTAGAGCCCCCTAGCACCAGCTATGTGCCCCACACACGTAGTGAGGCTGCTCTCACAAAATATTTCATTTGACTGCATACCAGTAAGACGCGAGCGACAGGCTTTACCCCAGTTCACAGAGAAAGACAATTTCTGAGGCTCAAAGATGTTCAGGTGTGGCAGAGGCTATGCACGCTACTACACATGTGTCCCCTACGGCCTAGGCTGAGCGGTGCCACAGAGGACCAGCTCTGTGTTTGCTCCCAAGTTACTGGCTTCCTGTTTTGGTATGGGGAGAGGGTTGCCCATACTCTTTCATGGACATGCCCTTTCTCATGTCCTGTGGGGACAAGGAGGGTGG
Source organism: Uropsilus gracilis (assembly GCA_004024945.1). NCBI lineage: Eukaryota > Metazoa > Chordata > Mammalia > Eulipotyphla > Talpidae > Uropsilus > Uropsilus gracilis. The sequence continues at coordinate 12,316 of PVHY01029036.1, read as the reverse complement.
CCTCGGAGGGGAAAACGCTAAAGGGGGAACCAAGGTCGGGAGAGGGAGTTGGAGAAGGGAAATATGGGTGCCAAATAATACACGGAGTATTTGTATCTGACCCTCCTTTCTCTGCACCTGGTTAGCTAGGTCACTGCCACCAATTCAGGGCCTCCAGATCATAGAGTTGGGCACAGTTAAGACCCATATGCCAGAGGAGTGCCATCCTTCCACCTCTCCCACCCCTAGTCAGAACCTCCTGAAGCTCCATTTGCCCTTCTCTGCATGTGGCTGCACCAAGCCTATGTTATGCCAGAGTAGGATCACGGGCGCTACCTATGCCACCAGGGTACCATTCTGCCCCCAGTTCCAGGTGAGCTATTTGGGTTGTGAGAACTCATCAGAGGGATATCTGATGGGAAGGTCCTGATGAGTTCCCATCCTGAGTAAGAACTGAAGGCTTCCAGTCACCATCGTTTAGCACTAACTCAGTCCACAGCCACTAGGCTATGCCAAGGTGCTGTCCTCCGGGGGTCTATTTTCCATTCTCACCCAACTCCTACCAGCCCAGCCTTTGCTGGGAAGCCTCGGTGTCCACAGAATTTCACGCCACAACCTTTCCAGAAAAGTCAAGCACTGTGTCACCTCGTTCTGTGCCTTCAATTCCAAGCCAGTTTCTTACGTTATGAAAAATAGTCCATCCTCCAGCCCTACGGTGACTCAAATTTTTTTTCCATGTTTTTATCCAGAAGCTTTAAAAAGGTGTGGTTTTATTTTTGTTTTTGTCATGAAGGAAGTAACACGTGTGGTTTTACATTTTTTTTTCAAAAAATACAAAAATATGTAAAGGAAAAAGGAAAAATCTTTGTTGACAGGTTTGCTGTGGATCCTCCCAAAGGACTGCGCACTGAAGCCTACAAATGTGCATGTTTGTATATATTTTCAAGGAATTAAAAGAAAATATATTACACTCTACACCCTGCTTATTTTGGCAACCCACTACCACAACATGGGCATCTAATACATCAGAACAGACGACCTCATTTCAAAGGCTCTGGGAGACTCTAAATAGATTCCTCTTTATTCATGAATTTATTTATCTTGTCAGTCTATAAAATTAATCACACAGGATACCTGAGCCATCCCTTCAAGAAGCCCCTTTCTAACAGGCTCTGCTTGTTGGGAACCCACCTGCCTGGCATGAATCCAAGCACCCATGCCTGTCCTTCCTGGGTCTCTAGGGAAGAGAGGAGGGGAGACATGCTCCCGGGGTATCCAGTCTGTTTCCCAGTCTGGTGATCCCAGACACCTATCACGGCCACACACAACCCATGACTCACCAAACCACATATGAGACCCCCATCCCAGAGAGGCCTCTAGGCAGCTTTTAGCTTTTCAGGTAGGAACCATCTGATGTAGCTAATCTACTGGGTGCACCCACCCCAGAGGCAAGGAAGAGGGCTAGCTAGGAGTCAGACACCCGAGACTGTGAGAGGTGGTCCTCTGTCCCCTCTATGCATCCAGGCTGGGCAGCAAACAACTGGCTCAGAATTAAAAATGACCTTGACATTTGAAACAGAAACAGAGGCCCGCAGGCGGTGAGGGAAATTGGGAACCTGGTTCTAGATGTAAATAAGGCTAAGAAGTCTTGGGATCAAAGGGAGCGGTAGCAGATTGAGAGTGAACACTACTAAGCAATGGTTGAGAAAAATTCTACTCCCTACTGGAATTTAGGTAGAAAAGTCCCAGGCGTCCAGTGGGCATTGCTGCCCCGTCACTGTCCTCCAGATGGCTTGGGGAGTGAGATGTGGCCTTGGTAAACCTTGCCCACCAGCTATCTTTGGTGAGGGCTGCCAGGAAACTGCAGTCACACCAGGGGACATGATCCCCAGTCCACGACACACATTCCATTTTGGGGGCTCTGTCTTGCTGCATGTGAGGGTGTGGAGGAAAGCTAGGTAGAGTCATGTCCCACCTCCATTTCTTTGCTGACACTCTTTGCTCTCACAGGAATGCTGTGGAGGCTTGGACATCTCATGCTTTGGAAGGGGCGCAAAGGGGTGCCACAGCTCTTTGAGAGGCCGGTCAAGAGACCCTCCTCGGCCCCCGTCCAAGCTGTGATTGCCATCACAGGCATGCAGATATTGCCTGCCCCCCTTAGAAGCCACGGTCCCCAGGGGTTGGTGTAATTTAAACCCTGTCCTGTTTCCCTCCAAGTCTGAGCTCTTAAGCTCTAGTCTACGGAATATAAAGGGATCACTGGGCTCCTATACCAAATGAGCTCACTTGGTCCTTTGCCCTCCCAGTCTCCTTCTCATTCCCCTGTCTTCTCCCCACCCCACCCCCAAAACCACCACAAAAAAAGGCAATTCACAACATCTCTCCTGTAGCATAGGATCTGTAGCATAGGAGTTACAGAGCACAGGCTCATACCCTCACAATCCACCCCTCCTGCTTTTTCCAAACCAATGCAGAGTCAACAGTCACCCCTAGACTCCAGTCACCCATGATGCCCTTTCTTAAGAGCCCAGCTACCTCCTCTCAGCCCTGAAGTCCCACTTCTGTGCTTTGAAACCTAACTCAGGGACCACCTCTTCCAAGAAGTCTTCCTTTTTCCTCTCAGTTGGTCGTAAAACACTTACTTTCCCCCTCTCCTTATCCTATGACCCGGGTCCAGGGTCATTAGTTAGTTGGCACATCTTAAACCCACTCTGTGTCCCCTCAAAGCCCAGTGCCAGGCCTTGCCCATAGGAAGTACTCAGCAAATCTTTGTATATGGGAGCAAATATGATGGAAAAATAAAACAGTACTACAGATCAAATTAGAATAAAGAGTTAAAACCATAGCATGAGGGATATAAGTTGGATTCAAAGACAACCTGTTGACAGCGTATTTTGTGAAACTCTGAAACAGATCGCTGAGGAATCAGAATCAGCACTTTCTTCAATTGTCCAAGGTTTTGCAAAAGAGGCACCTATCATGTAGATAATACGTCTAGTCTCAGAGCCCTCCCTGCAGGGCCAGTCCACAGGGGCCACCCAGATGATGAAAATCATCCCTGCTGGCTAATGCTGAGCATTTAACTCTGCTAAGAGAGTCATGTGAATAATCTTCCATCTTCACAACTACCTGTGCATGGAGCCCAGCCTCTACAGGTGGGGAAACTGAGGCTCAGAGTTCAGCTAGCTGTCCCCATACCCCAAGTGTCAGGACACAGCCCTTCTGATCCCAGGGTTCTCATTTCAGCTGCCTTAAAACAGGCTTGTGTGTAAGCAAGTCGTGTTAGCCCCACGTGCTGCACACCATGTACACAGACATATGCAGGCACGCATGCACTGCACCCCATCTTGCCCACACTTAGCCAAATGGAGGCAGGCACAAATCTCATGCTGCATGGAGCTCAGGTCTGGTCATTTCTTTAGCCAGAACTAGTAGGAAAAAGAATAGAAAACAAACCCTCAGGATTTGAGTGGAAAGGAATTTAGCACCTTTGGTTTACTCTGAGCACCTGACTCCTGAACAGTGAAGTGCCCAGCCTCAGGGCAGTGGGTTCCCAACCTGCCCCACCAAATGGAAGTGGACACAAGTTCCGCCCATCGTCCCTTGGCTCTGAGCTTGTTCCTGAGCTAGAGCCAGAGACACACTCAGCTATCAGTGGGGCATGGGATGGGGGTGGGGGCACCAAGTCCAGGACCCCAGGCCACAAAAGCAGCAGGGAGTGGCCAGGGAGAGGAACAGGTGATAGGCATATAGCTGGCCCTCTAGTCACACGTAGAACTTCCAACTGTGGAAGCAACAGGGACTGGCCCCAGACCCAAAGACCCCCAACTCAGCACCAAGCCTCAGCACTTAAGTTCCCTTTCAATCCTAAACACTAAGGTTAGGAGTCTAACGGTAACATTTCAGGCCCAAGGATGGGGAGAGGGTTCTATTTTTAACTCACCCATCAGAGTCCAAAGAATTGCTTCTAATGCCCTCTCTACCTGGTTCTGCCCAAAAGGAGCTTTGGTGGAGTCCAGTCTTTCAGGGAAACTGGAGCCTAAGGCCATTCTGCAATGGCAGAGCAGCAACTAGCAGAAGAGCCAGGCGCTAGACCTATGACTAGGGAGAGGACAGGAACCTTTAGAGATGTGCAACCAGCTTCTCCCCAACTCAGCAGACACCCATGGAGGTCCCACTGTGTGTCTAAGGCGGGAGTCCTGAGGTAGTCAAGGCCAGGCCCCTGTCCCTTGGAGAGGATCAATATGAGAGCCAGACACCCAGAGTGGACCCAGAAAGTTGGAGCAGGCCAAGCTTCGCAGGGCTGGGCTCGTCTCTCTTCTTCCTGACCAACGTTTTGACCCAGGTATCTGTGCCGTCTCCACTGCAGGTTTTGCAGAGAGCCACAGGCAAGGATGTATGTGACGATGCATAAGCAACTAGGGAGCTGACGTGCATTGGACTTGGAAAGGAAACCCCAGACATGATGCAGATGTACACACAAACCTACAGGGCACTTCTGTGTGGAGGCTCGTTCGCACTCTCAACAGAGTCGATGTGGCGAACCTGTCTCCTGCAGCGCCCCCAACCCTCAACTACCTCATCCCCAGGAGGCCCCCCACCCCCTCTCAATCCTTCTCTGTGTGGTAAAACAACAACAACAAAACAGACCACCCCACCCCCATTCCTGGTCTGAAATTCCACCACTCGATTCAGAGCCATAGAATTTCAAGTTGGAACCGACTTTCAAGCTCCAGTCCAACCCCCACCCCACAGAGGAATCCGGTCTGTAGACACCCTGACAGATGGCCACGGGCGTGCTTGCCACTGCTTCTCCAGTACCGGGGGCTGCCCCTGAGCTGTGGACTGGTCTCACCCCTTGAGTCTACAACAAATCACCTTTCCTGAGGTCAGCTCCTATTGCCAGGACAGGCTTGTCAGCCAGCGCCTGGAGTGGCTCATTTGATGAGCACCTGAATATGAGCACCAGGGAACTGCATGAGAGGCCAAGAGGGAGTCAAGAGTCCAAAGAGGGGGGGCCCCAGAAGGGAGGCAGGCAGGTGTTAGACATGCTGTGCAATCTGCCTGGCGCCCCTGCCTGGGTGTAGCACGTGCAGGCACGCGCGCGCGCACACACACACACACACACACACACACACACACACACACAGAGCTCCCTGTCAAGCCGCTCAGCCAGGGCCTCCATGGGACCAGGAGGTAGAGGGGAACACCCAGCCCCAGAAGCTCCACGGGAGCGCCTGAAAACCCAAGCCTCCAAACCAGCAGCTGAGGAAATCACTAGGCGATGGCCCCTGAAGCAGAGGGGACAGCCCGGCAAGGGTCCGTCTGACAGCTGGGCTCCCAAATCCCACAGGCGAGTCCCCGAGTCCCGAAAGCCTGAGGAGAAGAGCTTCCCTGGCTGCAGCTGTCACATCTGCCTGGAAGGGAGGAGGCACAGTGGAGCAGCACCTGATCCCAGGATCCCTTGGCAGCTGCCAGCCTAGGCGGCCAGTTCAGGGCTGGCAGCCCAGGGTGAAACATGAAGACGGAACTGTCCCCCAGAGACCCAGAGATGCTGATGGCAGTATCCAGGCAGGGCAGTGGGGGGCAAGCTGGGTCACAGGGCACAGGGGCTTCTCTCGCAGCGCAGGAGCCGGTCCCTGCTGGTTTGGAAGGGGGATAAGATGAATGGCTCTGGGGCCCCGGGTGGGTCCTTCCTCCCCTGACGCAGGTCAGAGCTGCCCAGCTGGGTGAAGGACGCCATCTTGGGTCAAGGTGCAACCACAGGGGGCTCTCTCCTCAGAGCTAGGGAAGAGAATCCCTGAGAACCTGTAGGCCCCCCACTACCTACCCAGGGTGCCAACGCCTACTCAACTGGCTTTGCAGTAGAGAGAGAAGTGATGACAACGGAAAGGTAGGGAGAGAAAAGGGAGAAATAACAGAGGGGGAGGGAAAGGAGTGGGTGCCCCAAGAAGGGAGGCTCCAGGAGCTAAATGCAGTTTGGCAGCCCGGGGGCCGCGGGCCCCAGCTGGACCCACGCCAGTTCGGTCCGCGCGCGGCGGGGGGAGGGAGGGCAGGGCGGCTTGGGGGAGGGGAGCCGGGGTGAGGGCGGGACACGGATCGCAGCCGCCTGTGGCTCCTAAACTCGGGGTCTCGCGGGCCGCGGGGATGTGGGGCCGAAGACCCCGATCCGCAGCCTCCGCGAGGCCTCGTCCTTCACGGTGCAGATGCGAAGCTTTCAAGGACACGTCTGCACCGGCCCAGCGGGGGTGCGTGTGCGTGAGTGTGTCCGCGTGCGTGCGAGTGAGTGTGTCGGAGAGTCGGCTGCTGCGGGGGGCGACCCCGAGCGCCCACCCCGCGGCAGCTCTCTGCCTCGGTCCCGCAGCTCCCACCCCCGTGTTTTCCGGCCCCCGCGGTTCGGGTCCGGGATCTTCGCCCGCCCCCGCCCCGCCCCCACACTGCGGCGCCGTCGCTACCGCCACTGCCACCGCCACCGCCGCCGCCGCCGGACTCCCACGGCCCGCGGCGGGGGCAGGGAGGGCCAGGCACAATGACCGCCCCCGCGCGCCACCCGGCCCGCCACCGGGAGGTGTGCCCCCCGAGTGCCACTCTCCCCACCCCACCCCCGCCGCCCCTCCCAGATCCGCTGGCACCCGTGCCCCAGCCACAGGTGGCCGGAGGAAGATCGCTGCGTCGCGCTCCCCGGCCGGGCCCCCGGACCACCCCTCGTCCCGCCCCCGGGGGCCTCTAGGGTCCCCCGCCCCGCCGGGCCGGAGAGGGCCGGGAGCCGGGGGGAGGGGCGGGGGGCCGGGTCGTGCCAGGCTGCCATTTTCTGCCGCCGCCGCGGAGCCTGCGCGGGGCCCGGCCCCCGCCCCCCTCCCCCGCTCCCTGCGGGCCGCGGCGGGGGCCGACGATTCCGGGTCGGGGTCCGCGCCCTACGGCGCCCCGGCCGCAGGCCCCAGGCGGGGCCTCGGGGCGGGGGCAGGGCCCGGAAGGCGGGGGCGGCGAGGCCGGGGCCCCTGCTGCAGCGCCGAGCCGGGCACCGCGGCCGAGGCCGGGGGCGGAGGGGGCCCCCCGCGGCATTGTATAGACTTGAACTTGAGCCCGGAGCCGGGCGGGGGCGGGGAGGGGGCTCCGCGCCGGGAGCTGGCGGGACGGGAGGGGGCGCCTGCGGATCCCGCGGGGACATAAACAAACCCTCAGATCCCTCGCGCCGCCAGGGCCAACCTGGCCCGCCGTCCCCGCCCGCAGCCCTGGCCCCGCAAGCGCCGAGCGCCGAGTTGCAGGGGTCCAGGAGCGTGCCCCGAGCTGGGCACTGCCCGCCTCTGTGCCCCCCGCCCGCTTCCACTCTTCCCCGCCCGCCTCCGGGCCGGCCTCCCGGGCCGCCAGCAGCGGCGCTCATTACCGTGTGGCCGGTCGGGTCGGGCCGGCCCGGCTGCGCGCCCTGGTGCCGCGGCGCCGCGTCCCGGCTCGTCCTCTGCTCTCGCCGCCGCCGCCGCCCGCGCGCCCTCCCTCCCTCCCTCCCGGCCCGCCTGCCTGCCTCGCTCGCTCGCTCCCTCCCTACGCTCGCTGTCGCGCTCCCTCTCTCCGCCTCCTCGCGGGTCCCCCCCCTCCCACCCCTTCTCTCCGCCTTCCTCTTTCCCTCCCTCCGGCCGCCCGCGGGCCCAGGCCTCCGCCCGCTGCTCGCCCCCCGCGGCCGCGCTGGCCCCGGCCCCGGCGCTGCGGAGCCGGCCCGGGAGGCAGCGCCGACTGGGGGGCCCCGGGGCGCCGCGGCGGGAGCGGCCCGGGCGCGCGGCCGGTCCTAGCGCCCTCGTCTCGACTTCTCGGCCTCTGCGGCCTCGCTGGGGGTCCCCGCACGCCGCAAACCGGAGGACCGGACCACGCAGCGCCCGACCCTGCGCTGGGCCTCGGCACCCCTCCTCGGCCCTTCTCCGGTCACTCTGCCGGGGGCCTGGCTGCAGCCCTTCCTTCTCCCCCCCCTCCCCCCGCTGGGTTCCCGGCTACCTGGCACTGCCTCGGCGCTGGGTCCCTGCATCCAGCACTGGCCGCAGGGACAGCGGCCCCTCCTCTCCCCGGGCCGGTGTCAAGTGCCTCCCCCCGCAGCCCGCGGAGCCCCCGGCGGCCTTCGCCCTGCAGTTCTCCCGACCTCCACCAGAGCCCACTGCACTTGCGTGCCTCAGCACTCGGGCTGGGGACAGCAGCGCCGGCCCAGCCGCGTCGCAACCACCACCCCACCCGCCACCCTGTCAGGTGCTGCGACGGAGTAGAGGCCAGCCCACACAGCGGGGGCCAAGGTCGGGGCGCCAGGCCCATCCAAGCTGCTCTGGAGGCTGGAGCCCCGCTGGGGGTCAGCCGCTTGTAAGGGAGTGAGCTCCCCGTACCTGGAGGTGTCAAGTAGAGTTGAGTACCCTCAGCTGGGCAGCGGAAGACCAAAAGGTTTTAGGCGGTGAGAGGCCGAATTAGATGACATTGAACATCCCTTCTTCCAGCTCCAAGTGCACACCTACACTCCGCCCTCAAGCTTACTCACCCCTCTGCGGGGTTTGTTCTGTCTTCTGTGGAGTTCTCAGACTTCCGTTTCTGAAGTGAGGCATTTCTCTTCCCTCCAGTCATCACCTTCTTCCAAACATGTCACCCTTAAGGCCTGGTGCTAGACCCCTGAGCCCCAGCCTGGCTCCCCACTTCTACCTGTACTTCCACCAGCCATCCCCAGCAGTGCAAACCCTCACCGCTCAGTGCTTCAGCTGTGCGGAACTGTCCTGAGCTCCTTTCCCTCCAGTACCACCTTCTACTTCTGGGAAGGAGCCCCTGGAGAACAGGCCACCCAGCCCTTCACTGGGAAGCCAGCCCTACGCTTTCCTTCTCCTCCACCAACTTCACCCCTTCAGGGTCGGAGGAACAGTTCGCTCTTTTGGATGCTAAACTGACTTCCTTCAGGAAGTTCTCTGTGCTTCCACGTCTTTTCATCTGCCAGGACCCCAAGCCTCAAGGTCAGAGACCAACTTCTACACAATTACCCTGACCTTTTTAGGTGGTATCCTCACTCAAGTGGCCACCTCATGCCTCTAATGAATAGGCCTGCTAGCCACAGACTCTGCCTGGTGAGTCCCTGAGATACATGATATTCCTACTATGGGGACAAGGGCCACATCTGTCATCTCCACAGCCCAGCAGTTAGCACACGGTAGGTTCTCAGCAAGCCTTGGTTGAATGAATATGCATACTGCAGGCACCTTCCACTTGGCCTTCTACATTGGGAGGCAGCCACAACCACTCTAAAGGTTGGCTAAGGGGAAAGCTGTTTTCAGAAAGATGGCTGACATACCTCTCCCTTCCTCAAGGGCTTATGTAACACTGCCCCAAATAGAAGTGGCCGTTTACTGAGTGTCTCCTGTGTTTCAGGTACAAACTTGGCTCTTCTCCCATAGTCCTTACCGGCCCTGTGCGGCAGTTTGTATTATTCTCCCTCTACAGATGAAGAGATCGGGAATCAGTCAAAGTCAGGCAGTTGGAAAGTGGCAGAGTTAGGATCAAAGCCAGGCTCATCTGAAATCACTGTTGCAGATGAAGTTTCAGATAAGGTGCAGATGAAGTTTCTTAAAACTTTAGAGTTGCTATTAGCCAGCTGTAATTTTCAGAGTCACGATGGGCAAATGTGTCTATTAGCAGAATTATTTATGATGAAATCATTGCAGCCTGTCAAGTGGATGATCTTGGATTTGTATCGCTGGGACCAAGGTGCCCAAACTCACCTGTTAAAGGGTTTGTGTTTGATCAGAAGCAAACTTGTGGTTCCAGGGTTGGTTCTAGAGCCTGACCCTGATCCTTGGTATGAAGAAGACCCTAGATGGGACTGTTTAGGGGCATATCAGTTCTGGTTAACTCCACTGGGATCCTCCTCTTCACACATCAAGCTAGGTTCAGCTCTGATTGATTTAACCCTTGGGCTCTCACTGATGGCTGACTCACTGTGACCTCACCAAAGTCCCAATTGAGCCTAGATAATCTCTGGGTGAGGGGCAGTATCAGTCAGAATAAGCTAGGTTATTCTTCAGTAACAAACAACCCCAGGTCTCAGTGACTTAAACCCAGAAAGTATGGTGTGTCCTCACAAAAGTTAAAGTTAAAATTATCATATGATCCAGCACTTCCACTTCTGGGGATATGTTCCCCCAAAATTGAAAGCAGCGACTCAAACACTTCATGGCAGCATTGTTCCCAATGGCCAAATGGTGGAGACAACCCAGATGTTCATTAGTTAATGAATAGATAAGGAAAATGTGCTATAGAAATACAGTATAATATTATTCCATTTTTATAGGGAAGGGAATTCCCACACATGTTAAAACATGAAGGAACCTTGAGGACATTATGCTCAGTGAAAAGAATCAGACACAAAAGGACAAATGTTTTATGACTCCACTTACTACAGTCATCAGATTCAGAGACTAAGCAGAATAGAGATTGCTAGGAAATGGGAGAGGGACAAGTAGGGGGTTAGTGTTTAGTGGGTACAAATTTAATTTGGGAAAAATGGATGGTGGAATATACTTAATGGCCTGAAATATACTCTTTAAATGGTTAAAATGTAAATTTTATGTATATATAGATATCACCACAATAAAAAGAGCATGGTTAAGTTAAATGTATTAGGTATATTATTTTTAAAAAGCGAAGCTTTTTTTGCTTTGTTACATGGCTGTGGCTGGGTTTGAGGGATAGAACTCACTGAATATCCTGGTTGACGAGGGCCACAGCCATCTTAAGGGAAATCAATCTCTACAGCAAAGCCCATTGACAGTTGCCATGTGTCACTCATTGACCGCAACCAGTCCTACAGTTCCAATCAACTGTAAGGGCCCAGGCAATAGACGCTAACATAGACCTCAAGTTGGGGGAATCAGACACATTAGTAACCAGCACAGATACCGTTCTCTCCCCTTTAAGGGCAAGTTGTTCCTCTACCTTCTTCCACTCAGGGTTTCCCATGGAAGACTCGGTTCCCACATACCTAACTCAGAAGAGAGAAGTAATGGTGGGCTATCCTGGGCTCCGACATCCTGCTAGACCTCATGTCCTCTCTATCAGGTTGCTTCTGAAACCACCCTTTTGCCTTTACCTCTCCCTGACTTCCAGCTCTGGCTTCATCTCCCTTGCTAGATTTCAACTCCCCAGCGACTCACTGATGAGGTCATGTGAATATCCATCGCATGTCACAGTACACACCTTAATAGCCATTACATTCTGGACCAATTTCCATGTTGAATCTCCATCTATAACAAAGTCATACTTCTACCTACCTTCGAGCTAAGGCTGTCATATTCGTCAAGATCTCAAGGACCAAGGGGTAGTCGAGCAACGGACACAGCCTGCAGGATTTGTACCCTCTGCAGGACTAAAATCATGGCAGGTCCAGGCACTAGTACCCATTCCAGTTCATTGGTATTAAAAAAATTTCAACTTTTTTTTTTTTTTTTGAGACTAGATCTCACTATTTTGCCCCTGGAACCATAGGCTCATGTTGCCCGGGGTACCACGGACTCAAGCAATCCCCAGCCTCAGTTTTCCACGTAGCTGGGATTACAGGCACACACCACCACGCCCAGCTATTTTTGGGACTAGGTCTCGCTGTGTTGCCTTGGGCGGGACTTGAACCGCCATTCCCAGACCCCGCCATGACTCCATTAGGTGTCATTTACAGGCATGCGCCACCGTGCCCGGCCAAAATTTCAACTCTTATACTCTCACAGGTAGACTCATGTGCTGACCACATATGGAGGAATTGCTTTTCTGGTCTAATATTTCCAGTTAAGGTCTGAAAAGACTCCAGCTGTGAAAGCAACATAAACGGGTTCTAAACTGTACCCCATCTGTTCAGTTTCCATGCTGGAGAAGTTAAAGTCAATTCATCATGTGATAATATGTACAATAAATTATGAACCTGGAAAAAAGAAACTTAGTTGCAAGTGACTGAATTCAAGTCTAAACTAGTTTGAACAAAAAAGAGGTTCAGTAGTTTAGCGTTTAGACGATTGGGTAACCCAGGAATAGATCGATCCCAGGCTCAAATATCAGCTCCAGAGCTCACTTTTTCTCTCTATCTACCACTCTCCTCCTCTACCCCCTCTATACTTCTGTTGCTCCTTCTTACTTTAAACAGACTCCAAGATGGCGGCCATCAGTCTCAGTTTGCTATTCTCCTGGCTTAGAATTCCAGGGGAAGACTACCACTTTCCTTCAGAAATCCCCTAAAGCATCGGGCACGGTGGCTCGTGCCTGTAAACTTCAGCCTATGAAGCGGCCGGGGCTAGGGATCGCGGTTCAAGTCCCGCCTGGGGCCTGTAGCGAGACCTAGTTC
>PVHY01029035.1:0-14673 GCA_004024945.1 Uropsilus gracilis | reverse complement strand
CAGGCTCTCGTTGCCCAGGGTACCACAGACTCAAGCCATCCCCAGCCTCAGCTTCCCAGGTAGCTGGGATGACAGGCGCGCGCCACCATGCCCAGCTATTTTTTTGGAACTAGGTCTCACTACGGGCCCCAGGAGGGACTCGAACCGCGATCCCTAGCCCTGGCTGCTTCATAGGCTGAAGCTTACAAGCACGAGCCACCGTGCCCGGCCCGAGCTTGTGATTTCTTAACCTGCCAATCAATCCACTGGTCCACACCCAGTGCCATGCATGTCCCCTTAATGTGCTCAGAACAGGGTTCATGAACTCTGTTTTCGGTCATTTTATTTTCATTTCAGCCTCCTTTTGGAGGCAGGGGCACAGGAGGAGGGACAGAGGGACAAGGTAGGAAGGCTGCTGGTTTAGAAGGTGGAGTGGGCCGGGCATGGTGGCGCATGCCTGTAAGCAGCAGCCTAGGAAGCCATGGCTGGGGCCAGGGATCATGGTTCAAGTCCTGTCCATGGCACATAGCGAGACCTAGTCCCAAAAAACAGCTGGGCATGGTGGTGCGTGCATGCAATCCCAGCTACCTGGGAAACTGAGGCTGGAGATTGCTTGAGTCTGTGGTACCCCAAACAATGTGAGCCTGCAGTTCCACGAGCAAAAATAGCAAGACCTAGTCTCAAAAAAAAAAAAAAAAAAAAGAAGGTGGAGTGGAGGAATTAGTGCTTGAGGGTAGTCAACCCAGTTAACCCTATTACTCTCTGCTCAAGTTCTTTCTGGCTACTTAGTTGCCTTTCCTTTGTTTTTTCTTTCCTTTGTTTTTTTTTTTTGTTTGTTTGTTTGTTTTGTTTGTTTTTTGAGATTAGGTCTTGCTATTTTTGCCTGTGGAACTGCAGGCTCATGTTGCCCAGGATACCACAGACTCAAGCAATTCCCAGCCTCAGCCTCAGCTTCCCAGGTAGCTGGGATTACAGGTGTGCATCACCACGCCCAGCTATGTTTTATGTTTTTGTTTATTTTTGAGACTAGGTCTCACTATTTTTGCCTGTGGAACCGCAGGCTCATGTTGCCCGGGGTACCACAGACTCAAGCAATCCCCAGCTTCAGCTTCCCAGGTAGCTGGGATTACAGGTGCACACCACCACGTCCAGCTATATTTTTTGGAACTAGGTCTTGGTATGTGCCCCGGCGGGACTTGAACCACGATCCCTGGCCCCGGCCGTAGCTTCCTAGGCTGCCGCTTACAGGCATGCGCCACCATGCCCGACCATGCCTTTGCTTTCTGGCTTTCCTGGAAAGCTTGTGCTCAGAGCACCAGGGCTGAAGCGACAGCTGCCAGTTTGGCCATGAGTTCAGAATTGCACAATTCTCTTGAGTGCTCTCGGAGGAGGAAATTCCACAGACACACCCTCTCTCATGTTGAGTGACTTGGTCTGTACTCACCCTCAAGTTATTATTAGAGTCTAGCAAATCCCTCCTGGCCCTTGCAGGAAGCAGGCGGGTGAGAGTCCCTCCCATGCACACAATCATTCCTGGCCACCAGCCCCTGGCAGCGGGTTCTCCAGAATTCAAGTCCTTACACACCCCGCCTCTCCCCACTCTCCGTGGTCATGGGCCTGACTCTCCTCTGGACCTCTCCAAGAATGGAGGGTCCCCTGTCAGGCCTTGTGGACTCCCACTGGGAGGAGGGTGGGGGAGGGCGGGATGATTCGCATCTATAACTGCCCTGCAAGGAAATGCCCAATATTTATCCAGGAGATTAATATGTCTCACAAAACAAGTTTCCTTTGCAGACAAGGCAGCTTGGAGGCAGGTGTCTCTGAATAAAGTGCCTTTGTATTGCTGCAGATGGGAACAATAGGAAAATAACTCATTTTCACTTTGAAGAAAGTTTCCCACCCTCCCTAAGTCTGGTGCAGTGCCGGGTGGGCAGTGCATACCAAGCAGAGGTCAAAGCCTGGGGCAGCAATGAAGAAGTAAGTATTGACTCCTCCTTCCCTCTTTCAAGGGCATTCTCTTCTGATTTTCTTCTCTGAGTCAAAATCTGTGCCCTGAGTCTCCTGAATGTTTTGGTGTCTATGCTAAGGAACAGAAAGTCCCTGAATAACTGGCACTGCATTTAATTTTCTAAAAGTTTTTCTTTGAATGATAATAAAATGTTTATTGATGTAGTTTCCTCTGTTATAATGTCCTTATCTCTTGTTTACCTGAGGGACTCTTACTCAATAGCTCAGCTCAGATGGCCTCTCCTCTGAAAAGCTTTTCCTGCTCCCTCTAGAGGGAAAACAGCTTTCACTAATTACATCTGCCAAGCACTGTGCTGGAGGCCTTACGGACATCAACAGTCTCACAGGGTAAAGCCTCCATGAGATCCAGAGAAGTACAATAACTGCCCATGTCACAGAGCTGAGAGTTGGCAGAGCCAAGACTTGGACCCCAAACTGTCTGACCCCAGAGCCCACAGCCCCATCACTGCGCCTTCTGGAGTGCCAGCTCTTTGTTCTATACATATTTCTACTTTATCATCGTCTTCTCATGCATCTATCCCCTCAGGAGACAGATTTCTGTGCAAATAGGATTCCTATTCGTGCAAAGATAATTCACCTTTGTATTTTTAACACCTAGAATAATGCTTGGCACTTAGCAGCCATTGATTCAGAAATACTTAATTTCTGTCTCAGAAAGACCTTATTTCTGCTCTCAGGGAGCTTAAGTATACAGAGTAGTACAGGACATGGGAGATATAAATAAATAAATGTCTGTAGCATAAGAAAGAAATGAGGAGAAAGAAGTGTCCTGAGGAGCAGAAGGATGAGAGGCCAGCAGTTCTGACAAGGTGTAATCAAAGCTGGACTCTGACTCATGTAGGGTCATGGGTGTGGGGGGAGGGGCCCAGAGAAGGGAGAATGTGACCAAACCTACCCTTCATGTATACATATTGGCTAGTGATCAAATCTCTTCATGTCATTGAGGGAGAAAAGGGCCACTTCAGATTGTATAGAAGATGCTGGAAAAAGCCAGCCATCAGATTGGAAGAAGAGCTAGGCAGAACGGGGAAGACTGTTCCAATATGGGAACAGTCTAGGTAACCAAGCAAAGGCAATTTTCAATGAAGAATCCTGCAGTCAACTTTTTTAGGAGCAAATGTTTTCATTAAAATAATAACTCCCACTATTTACTAAGCATACATTTCTGATTCTCATGATTAGAACAGGTACAGTAGCCTTCATTTCACAGATAAGGAAATGGAAACTAATAACTCTAGCACAGAACAGAAAGCCTGAGATTTATTAGAGTCAGACTTTTGGGGAAAATATTTGTTAGACTTTATCAAGAGTCTAAAAATGTTCATAACCTTTGAAACAATAGTTTTACTTGTAGGGAGCTATCTAACAAAGCAACCTTTTAAACCTAATGTATAAAGAGTTGCATGTATAATGTAGAAAACACCTAAGTGAGAAGAAATGCTTAAAATCACAGGAGAAATGTTTATAGAAAAAGTGGCTATGAGAGAAAATTTTCTAGGTGGTAGATTATGATCAATGTTAAGAAGATGCATGGATAAAAGACTGGCAGGGATTGCAATTGCAACTAGTTTGTTTGGTGTCTCATCCTGTAGTACATAAAGCCTCCTTTTTTTTCTTTTTCTTTTTTTTTTTTTTTTGAGACTAGGTCTCGCTATTTTTGCCCGTGGAACCATAGGCTCATGTTGCTTGGGGTACCACAGACTCAAGCAATCCCCAGCCTCAGCTTCCCAGGTAGCCGGGATTACAAGCACACGCCACCGTGTCCAGCTATTTTTTTGGGACTAGGGTCTTGCTGTGTTGCCCCGAGCGGGACTCGAACCATGATCCCTAGCCCCACCCGCTTCATAGGCTGAAGCTTACAGGCACGAGCCATTGTGCCCAGCTCATAAAGCCTTCTGATCTGTGTCCACAGTTGCCCTCAGTGGCACTAGGTGACCCTTCTTTCCCACTGGGTAGCTTAATGATAGATGCCTTAGGCCCTCAGCTACTTTCAGGAATGAGAATAGCCTACTTCCTGTACTTAAGGTTTACTTTAAGTACTTACACAAATGAAAACATTCATTTAAAAATGCCCATCTCAGTTGGAGGCGGTAGTGCATGGCTTTAATCCCTGCCTAGGACGGGAGGCTGAGACTGGGAATCCCTTGAGTCCGCAGTTCGAGACCTGCCTGGGGCAACATAGTGAGACCTAGTCTCAAAAAAAACAGCTAGGCGTGGTGGCATCCACCTGTAATCCCAGCTACCTGGGAGGCTGAGGCTGGGGATCACTTGAGTCTGGGGTACCCCAGGCAATGAGAGTCTGCGGTTCCCTGGGCAACATAGTGAGACCTAGTTTCAAATACATACATACATACATACATACATAAAAATGTCCATCTCAAGCTCCCCTTATGTGCTTGCCCCACATTTGGCTGCTGGGCTTGGCCTGGACCGGATTGGGGAATGTGGCCAGTCCTCCACCTCTTCCCCACCCATTTCTTTCTCCTCTAGGGGAGGGCTGGGGACTGGGCTGGAGGTCTTCCTACCAGCTTGCCTTGGGGAAGCAGCAGTCTCTGCTGGTTGGTTGCTGCTCTGCTCTTGTCTCCTTCCATAGGCAGAATCCCCGGAACTGGCTCTCCTGTGTAGACCCTTTCTGGATCTCAGCTTCCTTCTCTATAAAATGGACAGAAAACAAATTGTCTGATGGGTGTCACCTGAAAACAGAGTAAGATAATGCGTGGGGGAACTGGCTGTAAAGTGCTGTGTAAATGTTACTATTATTCCTTGGAGGTGCCTATTACTTGAAATGTCTACTATTATTGGAAGTGGACACCTCCAGCTGAAGATTAAACAGGGGTTTTACTTAGTAGGTAGGAACAGAGTTAGTAGAAATTCCCTTGGACCTGCTCTTTCCCATCTCAGTGAGGGACAGTTCCATTCACCCAGTGACACAGACCAAACTGCCACTCACACTCAACAGCCATCAGTTGCTGGTTGTTCTTTTAAACCACATCTGTAAGCCAGTCACTCCTCCAACTTCCACAACCACCCTGTTTCCCTCTCTCCCCCAACCATCCTCCAACTGTTCTCCCTTCTTCACCCTCATCTCCCTACAATCAATATCCACACTGCAGAGTCTTTCCCAGTGGAAGTTGGCTTACAGTATTTTTCACTCTAACCTCACATTCCATCTCACTCAGGGTGAAATCCAAGGCACCACATGATCAAACCCCTCGCCCCTCTCTGACCTTCCTCTTACCTCTCTCTCCCTCACCCACCCTGGCCTGGACACATTGGTCTCCTCACACTAGCCAAGCATACTCTTACCTCAGGAACTTTGCTCTGATTCTTTTGGTCTGGAATGCTCTTTCTCTAGTCACAGGATTTGCTCTCTCGCTTCAGCAGTTACTTTCCTGGTCAACAAATTTAACAACAATATACTATCTGCCCTGTCCTGTTTCCTGTTTCTCCTGTCTTCTTGGTGCTCTGCACCCCTGACGTAGTATGTATTTATTTGCTTATGGTCTGCCTTCCCACATTGCAATGCACAACTCAGCTCACTGCTTCATCCCCAGCACCAGCACAGAAATGAATCTCTTCCAAATGTTTACCTATAAGTGATGGCTTCATAGCTACTCCTGACCAAGTTGCATGGCAATTTTCACATCCTGGGCTCTCAGACTGGATCCCCTCCTGGTGTAGTAGGGCATCACATGCTGTGTACTAAAGGGTATAAAAGCCTATTTTTCACATTCAACTTTAAGTGTAACTACCTGGCACTATGGGTTTGAAGAGAAGGAGGGGATCTACTCTTAGTGTCTGAATATCTTTAACCCTTTCATGATGCCT
Organism: Uropsilus gracilis; assembly: GCA_004024945.1. Taxonomy (NCBI): domain Eukaryota; kingdom Metazoa; phylum Chordata; class Mammalia; order Eulipotyphla; family Talpidae; genus Uropsilus; species Uropsilus gracilis. Next base: position 8,838 of record PVHY01029035.1, on the reverse strand, counting down.
GAAGGATGGAATCTGGATGGAATCTGGGTAGTTTTATTCCTCCACAGCCCACTTTCTGGAAAGTGATGGTGTGGAGAAGTCAAATACGTATAAGAAAACCCCTGAAATTATGGGTCCCTTTGCCAGCGGGGAACCAAAGGAACCAAGGTGATGAGGAACTCCGGGTAGGCCCCTTGTACTGGAAAGCCTGGGAGGAGGGCCTGGGTGGGGTTTTAGCCCCATTCACCAGTGGATGGTTGCATGGGGCAGCCATCTGCAGTCAGAATGGGCCGAGGCATGGTTCGGTCAAACCCCTACCCCAAGGGGGCTTGGGACTATGCCTGGTCAGCCATCTGGGCCCTGCCCCTCTGCAGGGAGGTAGGTAGGTAGGGGGGACTGGGGAGAGGGGGGAATGTCCCTTCCATTTCACTCTCACTCCAGCTAATCTTCAGGAGAAGGAAGAACATAAATAATACAAATACCATCATAGAATGGGTAACAGACCAGGTAAAAATCCAGCCCAGAAATCTGACCTGAACACAGGAGATGGAATATCCAGAGAACCAGTGCATGTGAGACTGGAGAAACAACTATGGAAACACAATGTCATGAATGCACACCTATGCGCTCACTGGGTCTGAAAGAGCCAAGACCTCATTTCTGAGATGCCATCTAGGAGAGCAAGGCACCCCTACCCACACCATGGGAGAAGAAGATCTAAGAGTGGGGGCATTGGCTCCACAGCAAAGCTGCAAATTGAGGCAGAGGAAATTATCTACAATGGTCTTTCACAGATGCCTATACCCACAGAGAAACTTCTTTACCGACATTGGCTGGGGGCGAGGCCCTAAACCAAATGCCAGAACCATAAGGTAAAGCAGCAAAACAACACAGAGAGAGCTGGGCACTGCGCCTGTAAACAGCAGCCTAGGAAGCTGTGGTGGGTACTGGGAATCGTAGTTCGAGTTTCGCAGGGGGCAACATAACGAGACCTAGTTCCAAAAAAATAGCTGGGCTTGGTGGCACGTGCCTGTAATCCTAGCTCCCTAGGAAGCTGAAGCTGGGGACTGCTTGAGTCTGTGTTACCCCGGGGCAACATGAGCCTGTGGCCCCATGGGCAAAAATAGCGAGACCTAATCTTTAAAAAAACAAAAACAAAAACACAGAGAAGGGATTGGAGAAGACAGCCTGCAACAAGAAAATATAGACTGGCTGTCCAACGCAAGGTTAACACTGACAACCTACCAGCACAGTTCGCCTGGTCCCAAGAAAACAGTCCCTCACCCAGTGAAATGACACTGCCACAGGAAAGAGACTAATGGACTTAACACAAACTAGCAAACAACAAAGAGAGGGGTTTGAGTAAAAGAAGGAGGTGTCAGAGGGAAGGGGAGGTATCCCAAAAACCATTTACCAAGGTTGTGATTTAAAGACTAAAAACAAAGCTGGGTGTGGTGGCCCACGCCTATAATGCAAGTGCTGGGAGGCAAGAGGACAGGGATCACTTGAGTTAGCAGGTTTGAGACTGCCCTGGGCAAAAGAGTAAGACCTGATCTCAAAAAAGTAGCTGGGCATGGTGGCGGGCGCCTGTAATCCCAGCTACCCGGGAGACTGAGGCTCGGGATCGCTTGAGTCCGCGGGATTGGGACTTCCCTGGGCAACATAGCGAGACCTAGTCTCAAAAAAAAAAATAAATAGATAAAAACAAATAAAATTAAATTTTAAAAAAGCCCTGAAATTATGGTCTAGAGGGTGTCAGGTATAATTTATTGTATTTACAGAGGATAGAAAGAGGAGGTCCCAGCAAAATACCCACTCAAAGTTCTGCAGAGTTGTTAATGGTTGTGAGAGTGGGAAATTGGGGTTCTCCCTTCTATATTCACTTCTACACCTTGTACTTCACCTTGCCTCAATTTCACAGAACTTAAAATAAAATTCTATAGCCACTTTGCCTGCATGGTGACAGTGTCTGGCCGGCCCATGCGAGTCTACCTTAAGGGGAGGAAAAGCTCATCTGTATTCTCAACATAGGTTCTGGCCCCCATATAATGACCACTCACTTATGGGTCCTGGCCATCATGACATTTACAGACTTCCAGTGCTACAGGTGCCAACCTTGCCCTAGTGGCTTTTTCTGGCAGTGTTCAACGTTCCCTGCCTCATACACAGAAGGCTACATTTCCCAGAACTGTTCTCAACAAACTGTTCTCTTCTTCCTCAGACCTGTCTGGACTGGCTAGGGGACTCCACAACAATGCTGTATTCTCCCTAGCCTCTGGTTCCAATTCTCCAATTCCAACGGCACCTGTGTGTAACTACCCAGGAGGGACCAGCAGGGGGAGCCAGAAAAATTCAGAAGGCAAAGGGTCAAGTATAAAAGTGATTTCTCTGGAGGCTCAGAAAATCCTCTCTTCATTTAAGATACACAGAATCAGTGCACTGTTAAAACAGTTGATGGTGAAGGTCAGGTGAGTGGAAAGTTCATGCGAGTGGAACACCAAAGGGAATTCATCTATTCTGTCATCAACAACCATTATTAAGCCTGGCTAGACACTGTCTGTAGAGTAGTTCAGAAGGCCATTAAAGTCCTTAACCTCATACACTGAAGCTGATGAACTTGGAGCACTGATGAGTGCTGGTCTAGGCATTTGGATCAAAATGAAGATGTCTGAGTCAAAATAAGAGTCTGAGGTCAGAAAAGTCCTACAATTCTACCATTACAGGAAAAAAAAAAAACCTCCCTGAGAATGTTGGGTTCAATAAAAATGCTAAAAGCAATCTAAATGAAAGCGCAATTCCCATTTCTGATGAAAATAGCATTGAGAATAAGTAGAAACTGAAATCTTGATCAATATGCTTCAAAGTATTCCAGTGGGGAGAGAGAGTGAGTAGGCATAGAGAGGAAACAAGTCTGGAGACATGTTGATGATTCCACAAGCTAGGTGACAGGTATCTGGTAATTTATCACACACACTCTTCTCTCAACTTCTGCATGTTTCAAAATTCCTTTAGGAAAAACTTATACATATCAACATATGTATACTTCTTGGTCTGTGGCTACTGTAGGCAAGTTTCATAGAAGATACCCTATTTGCTAAGGGAAAAAACTGCTAACCAAAATTCCTACAAGCATTCAGAATACACTTTAGTGGTTGACATGTTCTCTCCTATTCTCTTCTTTCAGAGCCTATGATCTTGATCTTTTAAAGACTGGCACAATGTATGCAAATTATTTCAAGGGAGTTCCTTACCTATGTCACTCATGGTATAGGGAAGAAGTTCAATGACTCCCTTGGGGGCAAATAATGAGATGTATTGTCTATCTTTTGTTGTCTAACAGGAAAGGAGTGTTTGGTAATGATCTGAGAAGGGAATCCAAGAGCATGAAGGATGAATCTTGTTCCGAGTGGCACTAGTGGACAATCTTGAACAAGTTCTATAATCTCTGGTTGCTCCTCCTTTCAAAAGACAGAAATACATTACAAATGAAAACAGCATTTATAAATGCTTCTTCTGGTAGCATGAGCAAAGCTCAAAGGACAGGTACTTTCCTGTGTCTTTCCTCATTTAATCATCTTATAATTAAAAACAAACAAAACCCAACAGATTGTAAGGCTGATGTCATTTCTGACCTCTGAAGACTCTGGTTTAACAAAGAGATTTTCTTAGCAAGTCTTCTACTCCAGAAATTCAGTCTACAACTGGCAGGAAGTCTTAGGCCCAAGCTAAGACAGATGGGGCTGGTCTGAATTTCCGTGAGGATGAAAAGAACAGCAGTCAGTATTCCCTGATACCCAACTAAAGGGTCTGGGTCCAGAAGAAACAGTACATGAAAAACTATCTAAAAGAATAAAAACAAACCAAGAAATAAGAGCCTGACAAAATAAAGCACAGCAAGCCATAAAACATTGTTTTACCTCAAATGATCTCAAATGACAATGAGTCACACATAAGTATATTCTAAAAAAAAGTGAAAAAGAAGATACAAAATACTTATCACAATACTAAATGTACTAAAAATTGGGCATGCATTTGGAGTGATAAAAATAGAGCATTCACAAAGCTACAGTAATTAAAAGACTATGACACTGACACAAAGATACACAGATATATCAATGGACTAAAATTGAGAATCCAGAAATAAATTCACACATCCATGGATTTTTCAAAAGGGTACCACAACCATTCAGTGACAACAGAATAGTCTTAAATAAGTGGATCCAGGACAACTGAACAAACATATGCAAAATATTATGCCCAAAACACAAGCCACCAAAGATGGAAAAACAGATATATTTCAGATCTTCCCCTACTTTTGATAAGGTTATATCCCAATAAACAACATCCTAATTTAAAGTAAGTTAAAAGTGGATTCAGGCTGGGCATAGTGGCACATGCCTGTAGGTGGCAGCCTAGGAAGCCACGGACGGGATCAGGGATGGCGGTTCGAGTCCCGCTGGGGGCATGTAGTGAGACCTAGTCCCAAAAAAATAGCTGGGCGTAGTACCGCACACCTGTAATCCCAGCTATGGGAAGCTGAGGCTGGGGATTGCTTGAGTCTGTGGTACCCCAGGCAACATGAGCCTTCAGTTCCATGGGTGAAAATAGTGAGACCTTCAATTCATGCACAATTGTGACAAATCAATAAAATGAATTAAAAAAAATAGTGAGACCTAGTATAAAAAAAAAAGTGGATTTAATATACCTAATCTCCCAAACATTATAGCTTAACCTATCCTGCCTTGCATGTGAAAAATTGTAAGAATATATGGAAAAACTGCAGAATTTTACATTGTAAAATGGTGGCTTAATGTATGTGAATCATACCTCAGTAAAAATGTAGAACATAAGATTTTATTGTTGCTAAATTTAAGTTCATTAAATATTTCCAATTGTGTCTATGTCCTAAGGGTGCAGGGACACAGTGACATCTGAAAGCTGTGTGCCCTTCTATGCATGTTATCTGTCACCATCATTTCCTATCACATCCTCAATCCCTACTGCATGTGTTCAAACCTCTAGCCATTACCCAAATACATAGTACTAAGCTTCGCCATACTTCAGTCCCTGTTCTCATGCTGTTCCTTCTGCCTGGAAACTTGTTCACTCTGTCTACCTCACTTAATACTATCCTGTTGTACCATAGACAACACAAACATCACTTAAATCTTCTCCAACAGATCTCTGCTCCAACTCAGAAAATGTGACTCTCTGTACCTCTCTCTGTACATTTCTCTATAAAGGCATTTCTTACATTGTAATGAATGGTCCTCTTCTTCCCTCTTTCCTCTCTAACCTAAACTAGGACTGCAAGGAGACATAACTCTCCTGTTCCAACTTGAGCAACAGTGTAGTACTTACAATAGAGTGGGAAGAGAATAAGTTACCACTTACAGAAGTCCTAAAAGTACTGGGAATACAACAGTTTTCAAAATCATCCTGTGAAGTAGCATTACAGATAAAGATGAACTTTCTCAAAGTCTTTCAACTTGTAAATGGATGGGGTGGAGGAGTTGAGATCAAAATTGGACTTCTGATTCTTGTATCCAGGGTTCTCCTTATCAATATAGTGTGGTGGTTTTATCAGCACAGGCTATGGGGTCGATTGCCTATGTATGTGTTCTGACTCTTCATTTAGTATCTTTGTAATTTTAGACAAGTGACTTAACCTCTTTATGACTGTTTCTCCATTGACAAATAATAGTACTGCCCACACATAGGGTTTTTATGATGAATAGATGAGGTAGTATGTTTCAAAGCACTTAGAGTAGCATATACTAACTGCTTAGTAAATGTTATTTAGCTTTGGTGTTTATTATTGTCCTGTGCTGAACTAGTGTTTGGTAATAACCTTTGGTAATGGTCAAACACTGTATGGCCAGATAAAATGTACATCATTCTATGTAGAGATTGCTGGATTATCCAACCCACTATCAAATCAGGAATAGAGTCCCTGATTCCAGAGAGGGGATTTCAAAGCTCTAACAAGTAAAAATACTAAGGTGATAACACTCCAACCTTCTTATGACTCACTGAGGCTGGGCATGGTGGTGCATGCCTGTAAGTGGCAGCCTAGGAAGCAACGGCTGGGGCCAGGGATCGCAGTTCAAGTACCTCCAGAGGCATGTAGCAAGACCTGGTTCCAAAAATATATAGCTAGGCATGGTGGCACACACCTGTAATCCCAGCTACCTGGGAAGCTGAGGCTGGGATTGCTTGAGTTTGTAGGTCTCGCTATTTACCCGTGGAATCACAGGCTCACATTGCCCAGGGTACCACAGACTTAAGCAGTCCCCAACCTCAGCTCCCCAGGTAGCTGGGATTACAGATGTGCACCACACCACGCCCAGCTATTTTTTGGAACCAGGTCTCACTGTGTTGCCCCAAGCGGAACTCGAACTGCAATCCCCGGCCCCAGCCGCTTCAGAGGCTGAAGCTTACAGGCACGAGCCACCGTGCCCAGCTACTGCTTCTAAATGCTTTCCATATACTAACAATTCAGTGTTTATTGGAGATTTTCCCACTTTATTCAAGAAAGTAGAAACTCAGAGCAAGACACATGGTTTTCATTGAAGGCACAGACCCTCTAAGCATTAATGGGGAGTCTTTCTCATACATCTAATGACTCACGAAGGTGACAAAAGATTAGGTCACTCAGTGTTGGAAAGGACAAGATCCTAGAAAGTGGAAATGCTCCACCATAGTCTACGAAGCAACAGCCTGGCTGCGACAGGGTGCAATTTCTACTTCTAATGTCAAGATATAATGAGGAAGTTGTTGCTAATGCTGTATAAAACTCAAGAACACTTAGCATGATGGCTGACTTCCAACTGAGCCATTAAGGTAAACGAAGAAGAAAGCTCCAGGTAAAGATATTATTGGGAACTTGGAGAACATACTGAGTGTTTGAAGGTGGTACTTAACCTCTTATTATTGAACTCAGGGTCTTGCCATGCTGGGACCAATCAGAGTCCGCTTCTGACACCTCCCACAACCCTGCTTGTGTCTGTTATCTGGGTTTCCCAGAGGGTGAGAAGGACAGCAATAAGATCTTATGACTGGGTCTCACAGCAATAAGGCATTTCTCTTTCCTTGTATTTCCTTTCTACCACATTCTATGATCGTTTGGGATTCTGTTTTCTTCTCTCTCTCTCTTTTTTTAAGAGACTAGGTCTCGCTATGATGCCCAGGGTTGTCTTGAACCCATGAACTAAAATGATCCCTAACCTCAGTCTCCCAGATAGCTGGGATTACAGGCGTGCGCCACCATGCCTGGCTTTCTCTCCATTTTAATGTAACAGAGTGTGAAGAATACGCAGTATGTATTAGTATTTTCTGACATGGAAATCCCTTGAAAGCTATTTCTTAAGAGAAAGCATGGAACCAACCATGAGAAAAGATGGGTGGAAGGCAGGGCATGGTGGTGCATGCCTGTAGGTGGCAGCCTAGGAAGCCGAGGCCAGGGCCAAGGATTGCTGTTCGAGTCCCACCAGCGGCACATAGCGAGACCTAGTCCCAAAAAATAGCTGGGCGTGGTGGCACACACCTATAATCCCAGCTACCTGGGAAGCTGAGGCTGGGGATTGCTTGAGTCCGTGGTACCCCGGGCAACATGGGCCTGCAGTTCCACAAGCAAAAATAGTGAGACCTAGTCTCAAAAAAAAAAAAAAAAAAGGAAAAGATGAGTGAAGAAAGTTTCAAAGAGAATAGCTCGTGTGACAGTGCAGAATTGGAGAGAAGGCCAGGAGGGGACTGAGTTGGAAAAAAAAGGTAAGCAGTCTCTGACACAGAAGGTACACAAGAGTTATTCATAGATGGAAAAAATAAACAGTGAGCCGGGCATGGTGGCACGTGCCTTTAAGTGCAAGCCTATGGAGCATGCCTGGTATTGGGAATCGCTTGAGTCAGAGGGTTCGAGTCCTGCCCAGGGCAATATAGCAAGACCTAGTCCCAAAAAATAGCTGGGCGTGGTGGCGCGCACCTGTAATCCCAACTACCTGGGAAGCTGAGGCTGATTGCTTGAGTCTGTGGTACCCTGGACAACATGAGCCTGTGGTTCCACAGGCAAAAACAGCAAGACCTAGTCTCAAAAAAAAAAAGAATAAATAGTGATTGTTAAATGAACTACTACAATTCTTAAGGGGGAGACAGAGATAGTTTCCCAGGAGGTACTTAACAGATAAAAATCTGACTTACATATTGTTCATGTAAGTACAAACACTAACTAGAATTGTGTATACTTATATTAAAAGTAATTCATGGCAGACACCACAATCAGGGCGTGGTGCCTTTGAAATACACAGATGGATGATCTTACATTCTGAAAACATAGCAAAGGTTAGGGTGAAAGCATTTCTTTTAGAAAAGCATTCCTAAAGTTAACCCACAGAACCCATTATGCATGTGACTGCAGAAACTAGGCCTACCACCTGGTCAAGGTCAATAGATCCAACTCCAAACCCAGGACTTGTCTTTTCTGTTCCCTCTCCCTGACAGCTTGGAACACTGAACTCCCCTGGCCAAGAGGATTTGAGGCCTGGTTTCTTCTTCTTCTTTTTTTCTTTTTTTTTTTTTTTTTTGAGACTTGGTCTCGCTATTTTTGCCCGTGGAACTGCAGGCTCATGTTGCTCAGGGTACCACAGACTCAAGCAATCCCCAGCCTCAGCTTCCCAGGTAGCTGGGATTACAGGCATGCGCCACCACGCCCAGCTATTTTTTTTGGACTAGGTCTTGCTACTTGCCTCCAGCGGGACTTGAACCGCGGTCCCTGGCACTGGCTGCAGCTTCCTAGGTTGCCGCTCACAGACATGCACCACCATGCCCGGCCCTGAGCCCTGGTTTCTTACCTCCACTTAGAGA